>PVLC010040408.1:0-13858 GCA_004027655.1 Graphiurus murinus
AAAAAAAAAAAAAAAAAGAAAAGAATAGACAATTATCTACATGAATGGGTAAATATCATGAGTCAAATATTTTGCGGGTCCTATTTAATTACATAGTGAGTGTTTCTTCTCTCTATCTTATGTAAATTATTTGTAATAGTGATCTTATTTTTAAATATCTAAAAATAATTACTTAGAAAGATATTTGGGTTTAAAGTTTCAAAATGAAAGGTTCTTAAAGGTTTTTTTTTTACTAGATCATTTTTCATAAATGGCACTCTAAACTTTATATTTCTTCTCATCCAGTTTTATTATTTATTTGTGTATTCATTCATTCATTTTTCTAAACTATGAAAATTATTTTACATAAATTATATTTTGATATTAAGTTTAATGTCCAGGAGCTCTATATTAGGAGTTATTATGCTTGTATTGTTGGTATTGTTGTTAACAATGAGTGAAATGGGAAGATGATATCAAACCTCAAATGCAACTAAGACCCTTGATCTCACTGTGATTTAGATTTTTCTTGATGTCTTATGATAGGATTTTATGAGTTTTAGTAATCTTTCAAAAAACTTGCTTTAAATTTAATTGGCATTTTTCAAATATTTTTCTTTTATTTTATTGACTTCATTTCATATGTTTATTCATTCCATACAGGTTAATATATTAATTATTTTAGGTTGAATTAATTCTAGGTTCTGATCATGCAAACTTTGTCCATTCCTTTGTATTTTTTCTTCTTTTCCTCCATAAAATAGCTATAAATGTTTCTTTAAGCATTGATATGAATCATTGTAAAAACATTACAGAAACTGTATATTCTTATCATCATGCAGTTAAAATGTTTCATATTTTTGTTTGTTTATTGTGTTGATCATGTTTATATATAGCTGTATTACTCTGTTTTCAACTATTTGAATATGTTCCAGATAATATTTTAGGTATTCTAATTTGTTTTCATTTTGATCAGAGGATATATTTAAGGTGATTAATTTTTTGATTTTTTAATTATTTTCTGTCCCAAACAATGGTTCATCTTTATGAAGGCTCCATGGGTGTTTGAAGGAAATATGTATTTTACACCAAGGTCACTTCATGTTATATTATCAGATCCTTAATGCCTCTATTAAACTGTATAACTTTTGTAATATCTAGTTTACTCACATAAATCTAGTATCATTCTTTGCTAGGCCTTGCACAGTGTTTCCCTGTGTGTGCATAATTTAATATAAGGACACGAGGTACAGAAGTCTAATCATGGCTTCCCATAACCCTTAGACCTTTCCAAAGCAAACATTAACCTGCTTCTGACAGTTGCATTCTCCACACCCTCCCTTTAATTTTTCTTTAAGAAGGTTTTCTACCAGCCAAACCCTATGCAGATGTTGCTGCTGGTTTAAGGTTTGGAAGAGTCATCTTCCAGGTGCACAAAGCAAATATAAAACAATTATTAGTAATACAGAGATGCCAATTACAATCCCCCAAGTGGGGTGAAGACAAAATTTAGGGTTAAGCCATTGTAAGCTCTTTGATAAATATTCAAACCAGTGTTCTTATCATGCTGCTGGATTGCTGATATTGTTTCTAAAATTAGGCTATGAAGATGGGCTATATCTAAGGTAGGATTATCATGTTTATCCATTAATAACATGTTTTGATGTTTTTCCAAGAATGTTTCATACTGTTCATTGAATGAGGAGTCACATAAATGTGTGAAAATCTCCAATCACAGATAAGAGCCTCTCTTATTTTTATAGCTTCAACCTGGTCACCTAACCAAGAAATAGCTGTTTCCAGAAGTTGTAATCTGGAGTACATTTTTGGATCAATAATATGTTGAGTATTAAGTGCCATGGCAACATTTTTTATGGCATTATTTACATAGGTGGCAGTTTGAGTGGACTGAAAAATAGCTTCCGTGGTGACAGCTGCTATGTTAAAATAATGATAGAAGTGACAATAAAAGCTACGAGAATAGCCACAAAACATTTGGTCCTGATATTAAAGACCTCCATAAGAAGAGATAAGGCTTTGAGTCTTTCAATTTAGCTGTCATATTTACAGGCATGTAAGCATAAGACTTATGGTACATAATTAATATTAAGCCTAAAATCTTAGTATGGGTGTTTAAGCAAGCCATATATACACAGCTATTACAAGAAATATGAAAAAAGAGAATTTGGGGGGGAGAGCTATTATTAAGGTCTTCCTTGAGAAAAAGCATAAGGATAAGGGATGCAAACACATATAGAATAAGTTATGTTTGGGCCCTTAAATTGTAATTTAGTTGTACTGGAAGAATGGTGAATGCTATTAGTCCAGATTTTCAAATTATGCCAGACAGAGCCAAGTCTCCAAATAGCAGATTGCTTTGGCCCCCTTTCTAGTTGAAGCTGGGGTAGCGTCAGACCTCCATCACCACCAGATAATGGAATCATTAATATACACACTTATATTTGAGGAATAACTAGAATGGACTGCCAGTGTATGATTATGTCATGGAGCTGGGAATGAGGTCCCTAGTACTACATGATAGTAAAATTATTATTTTTTTTATTATATTTTGCGGTACTGGGGATAGAACCCAGGGGCATTCTACCTCAGGCAATATCCTCAGCCCTATTTTTTATTCTTTATTTTGAAACAGGGTCTCACTAAGTTGCAGAGGGCCTCACTAGGTAGGTGAGGCTGGCCGTGAACCGGGATCCTCTGGTCTCAGCCTCCCAAATGCTGGGATTACAAGCGTGTGCCACCATGCCCGGCTCCATGATAGTAAAATTATGAATGTGAGTTATTCTTCCTAGAGATCCTCCACAGCTTTCTCAATTAAATTTTGCAATTTCAGGATGTATATCAGGGTGTACTGCACAAGGCGGCATGTGTAATCTAGACAAATTGGTACTTTGGTTACAATGTAGGTATCTGCCCATAGAAAGAAAGGTAGTCTTGTTTTTATTAGTATTAAGATGCACCCACACCTTTTAGGGTATAAACAGTAAGAGTATGGCCCAAACAGTGGAAGTGCAGTGGCCCCAAAAGACAAATTTTGCTGAGAAAAAATTGGGGATAGATATCAGTCATCAGTTGAAATTTCTTCTGGCATTTCTACCCCTCCCACCCAACTGGTTCTATTGCTAAATATAGGAAATGGAGAGTTATACCATATAATAGGTTCCCATAAAGGGGGTTCCACATTTACCGTAGGGCCTACTTACCAGGTGATAACTGCCAGCATTGCTAATAATGCCCAGGACTTCAAGCTTGACCAGTCATAGCCATCACCATCTCAGCTCTATGAGTCAGCTTCTTAGTCATTCCCCAGGTGGCATCTGATGCGCTCTATGTATGGTCTCAGGAGCACCATTGCTATCAGGAACATAAATATGGGCAGCTCCCAGTGGCTGGGTTTTCTCAATTTCATTTGTTGCATTTTTGGTATCAGGTCCTCAGCCATGGTAGGGTTTAATTCACCTTTCAGCAGCCAGCAAGGTTGTTCCTGTAATGAAATACATCCATAACCCCATCCCCAAGCTAATAGTGATAGTGTAAAAACAATCCTTAAAATCTATAGCAATATAATACCAGTGTTTTATAATAATACATGGGGCAGGGACGCCTGTCTGAAGGCACCCCGAAGGATCTAACACTGCATTAATAGTTTTCAGATCATGATGAAATTTTCATTTTTCTGATTTTTTTAGGTACAACAAAAATAGGAGAATTCCAAGGGTTCACTGGGAGTTCAATGTGGTCAGCTTGTAATTGGTCTTGAATAAGTAAATGGACATGTTTTAGTTTTTCCCCTGTTAGGAGCCACTACTCTACCCATATGAGAGCATCATTTTCCCACTTTAAGGGTGGGGGGAAATACCAGAGTCAGAGACTCCTAAGAAAAATATGTTGTAAGAGTTATTCCCCATTGGGAGAGTAGAACTCTTTCCCACAAGTTGGTGCTTATAGGTGCCACATAGGGCTGTAAGGCAGCTGTCTGGGATTCAGGTTCCTGAACGGAAAGTGTATTAGTATGTTCCCATAGCTTATTATATTCTCCAATGCCTAATAATAAGGATGATGACATCTATATAGGCCAAATGTGGGATCACTGTTCTTTACTTATTATAGTGACATCAGCTCCCGTGTCCACTAAACCCCCAAAGACTTTTTTATTTACAAAAAATTTTAATGTGGGCCAATCTTGTGCTATCATTTGTGTCCAGAAGGCAAAGTTTTGACCAGTAGAGCTGAATCCACCTCTCCTCTCTCCTATTGAGCTATACGTAGAACTCAGTAGGGCAGGATAAGGAATTGAACAATCTTTGTGCCAGTTTCAATACTATGTACTCCCTTTTCTGTCATCAACACTTGTATCTCTCCTTTATAATCACTGTCAATGATCCCAGGAATGACAGCAAGCCCTTTTGCATTTGGATTAGATCTTTCCATTATTATCCAGACCATTCCAGCAGGGAGAGGTCCAAATATTCCTGTGGGAATTTTATAAGGGGAGTGGCCTACTATGAGAGTATAGTCTTGTGCTGCAGGGAGGTCTAGCCCAGCACTCCCAGCAGTGGCTGTGGCAAAGTTGTGGATCGAAAATCTCCCAAGCAGGTCCCCACTGTTTTTAGAGCCAGGGCCTGGGACCATCTCCCATTGCCTGAGGTAGACAGCAGGTTTCTATCTTTATTATATTTTGAGAGGCATTGGTTAGCCCAATGATTCCTTTTCCTACAGTGAGGGCAAATCCCTGGGGCTGCTGCCGGAGCTGATGGTGCCCCCTTCTTTTGTATACTAACTTTGGAGCAGGAGCTGATGGTGCCCCCTTCCTTTGTATATTAACTTTGGAACATTCCCTTTTAAAATGTCCTACTTGGCCATAATGGAAGCAAACTCCCTGTCCTGTATTTTGTTTCATAGCTGCAGCAAATATGTTGGCTTTATGCTGTTCTTCCCTACCCAGTGACAGGCCTTGATTAGTTCTCCCCCTGTGGTCACCTTAGCTCTTATCCCTTTCATAGCCTCTTGACAATCTATATTAGCATTTTCATGGGCCAATGTAATAATAAAATATCAGCAGCCTATTTATGAGCCACTTCCCTCTGAATCACTCTACCCAGCTTGTCTAAAATGGTGGTGTAAGGCTCCAGAGGGCCCTGGTGTACTTCTGTACTTGCTTTCAGTGAGTCCAGCAGTCTAATTATGGCTTTCCTTGACCCTCAGACATTTCCAAGGCAAATGTTAACCTGTTTCTGGCAGTTGCATTCTCCACACCCAATTCTTCAATAGATATTTAAATAAATTAAATAAATTGATTAATATAAGTTATCAGCATAAGGTTTAGCACATGAATACTACTCTACAAATAAAATCTGTTCTACTATAATTATTTTCTAAATTTTCTACATTTTTTGTGTCAGTATGATTCTTTCTTTTTAATGGATACTTCATTTTGAGGTTAGCTTTCCTATGTGATAAAATAAATATTTTGATATTTCTTAATTCCTCATAACAAGTTCCCTGCACTTTTTTCTCACTGATTAAACATTTTCAATAGATTTTTTTTTCAGAGGGAGTGAGCTTCAATTCTCTAAATTTGTGTCCAAATGTAAAAGAGAAGTTCAGGCAGTGCAGGTTACAATAAAACTTTACATATCATGTCAAAGTGATCCTGATTCCATTCCTAATTCCTTGAAGACTCCCTATATAACCAGTAAATAAACGTGTTAAATATAATTTATAATTATTAGAATTGCATTTGTTAATTTTATAAAAATATCATACCTAATTTTTAATAGTTTCACAGCAAAATTGAACATAGCCTACAGAGATTTTTTTTTCTTCCACACTTACCCAAACTTCCCCACTGTCAACAACCCTCATCAGAGTGGCATGCTTGTTGCAATCAATGAACCTACACTTAAGATATCATCACCATAAGTCCATAGTTTTGAGCTCATGCTTGATGAGCATTCCATGGACTTTAAGAAATATATCTTTTATTTATAATTAACAAATATATGTTTCATTTATTTATAATTTAAATAGTTTTATTTATTATAATTTAACAAATATGTTTTATTTATAATCAACAAATATATGTGTAAATCATGGCAATATCATACAGACATTTTCACTCCCCTAAAAATATTTTGTGTTCTATATGTTCATTTCTGTCCACCCCACAACATTGTGACAAATTCTCTTATTTTTATTTTCTTTCAGAATGTCATGCAATCAGAATTATATACTGTGTATCTTTCAAGTGGGATTCTTTCACTTACTATATGCAGTTAAGCTTCCTCCACATCTTTCCATAGCATGATGGTTCATTTACTTTTGTTGCTAAATAATATCCCATCATTAGAATTAGCACACTTTGTTCATGTACTTACCAAAAGAAAGATAATTTAGTTGCTTTGAACTTTTAGGAATATGAACAAAGCTACATAACCATCTATGTGCAGGTTTTGAATTGCCATAAAAATTCAATTTCTTTTGAGTAAATATTAAGGATAACAATTACTGGATCATATGGTTAAGTGTATGTTTAATTATATAAGAGAGAAAGAATGGTAGTTCCTCATATTCCAGAGCATCCCTGGAATTTGATCTTGTTAGTATTTTGAATTTTAGTATTTTAAGAGTTGTGTAATAATATCTCATTGCTGATTTAATTTTAAATTTGCAAATGATATATAATGATGAAGCCGGGCATGGTGGCACACGCTTGTAATCCCAGCATTCGGGAGGCTGAGAACAGAGGATCCGGGTTCGCGGCCAGCCTCAGCTACCTAGTGAGGCACTCCGCAACTTAGTGAGACTCCGTTTCAAAATAAAGGATAAAAAATAGGGCTGGGGGTGTAGCTTGGAGGTAGAATGCCCCTGAGTTCAATCCCCAGTACCGCAAAAAAAAAATATATATATATATATATGTATATATATATATGTATATATAATGATGAATATCTTTTCTCATGGTGATTTACTATGTTTATAACTGATTTGCTATGTTTAAAACTTTGAAAAGACATTTGCTCAGGTTTTTAACCTATATTTATATATATTTAGCCTGTGTATTATAAACTATATATGATTTATACATATATTACTATATATTTTTTTTGAAACAGAGTCTTTTTAAGTTGCTGAGGGTCTCACTAATTTGCTGATGCCAGCCTTGAACCTGTGTCTTTCTTTTTGAGTTCCCAAACACTGGAATTACAGGTGTGTGCCACCATGCTGAGTATGTTAATAGAATTGCTGTTCTCTTAGGTTAAGTTTGAAGTGCTTTCTGTATAGATTTTATACCAGTACTTTATTAGATGTGTATTTTTCAGATATTTTCCCAGTGTGTCTTGTCTTTTCATTTTATTTATTAAATAATTTAAATATATATTTATAATAATTATTGTCATAAATTCTTCACTGAATAGTTAAAAGCAAAGTTTTGATCAAGATGAAAGTTTGGAAAGAAAAATTACTTGGTTTTCAGTTTTGTTTTTTGTTTTTTTTGTTTTTTTTTTTTCTCTCTCTTTCCATAATGTAAATTCCTTCCTAGTTCTTTGGAGTGAGTAATTTCACATTTCATTAGCAACTAATCTCTCAGTTCTAGTTATTTTTCACTCAATAAAATAGAAAGTAGGATATTTTGTGCCTCATAATCCAGGGCCCAGTTTATTATAGATAAATAAGATATTTGTTTCCTTATGCATTCATTGACATGTGGAATAAGCCACTAAATTATTATTAATCCCATGTGGTTCTCTGATTAAATAAATATATTTTGAGAATTAGTCCAAACTGAAAGAAATCCAATGAGAATGTTATGTGTGTGAGAGTGTGTGTGTATGTGTGTGTGTGTGTGTGTGTGTGTGTGTGTGTGTGTGTGTGATATGTTTGGGCAGATGGAAGAAGTAAATTGAACAATGAACTTGGTATTATGCATTGCTGTGATTTGGATGTTTGTCCTCTGTGGGTTCAAGTGTTGGAAACATGGATATTGGTGTAGTGGTAGGTTATAGGAGGTAGGTTACAGAGGGAGGAGGTGAGGATATTGGAGGTGCTTCCCACAGATGGGATTAAGGAAGTTCTTGTACAGCCCCCGTTGGTTATCCTAAGAGAAGCTGTTATAAAAGAGTGAGCCTGACCACAGACGCCTTCTGTGATTTCCTTTTCCACTACATGCTTCCTTCTGCACATTCTTCTTTCCTTGTGATGCCATCTGCCATTAAGCCTGCACTAGAGAATGAAGTGATAGGACCACCTACTCTTGACTTTCTTCTTTCAAAACTGTGAGCTACATAAGCCTCCTCCCTTTATAAAGTATCAATCCTTGGATATTTAATTATAGCAATGGAAAATGGACAATTCAGGCATGAGCTGTGCCCAACATTAGAATCAGAAACCTTCATTATTAAAGATTATTGAGTACTATTCTGAAAACTCTTATATATACTAATTCATTGATGCTCATAGATAATTTCTTTATGGTGTCATTTGGTTAAGGATCTGAAGACATGTATATATATATATATATATATATATATATATATATATATATATATAATGTCAACAGTCTCCATAACACAAATATCTCCCACTCTGGTGAAATAAGATTTTTGTTAGATAGTAGATAAATGCATGATATTAACTGTTTTAAAAGAAGGACCTCTGTCATATCTTCAGTCCAATGATATGCATGTGACTCTTTCATAAATCTATGTATTTGCTGAAGGTAAGACTGTGTAGGCACAGTCACATGTGAAGACAGATTATTTTCATGCTATCCTTTTTTAAGAACTTTCTCAGAGAAGGAGCTCCCATATCTTACCTCTCTCCCTCACAGGCAAATAATTTCCCCAGAGAATGTAGACCTATCAGATGTTTATTGTATAACAAGTATATAATATACAATATATATAATATTTTATATACAACATAAACATATACAGTATTTATATTATATACAATGCATATATTTATGTATACAATATATACAATACTTATATTTTGTACAATAAATGTAAAATTTTTTGTATAACAAGTCATCATGAGCACTGTGACTTAAATCATACAAAATATATTATCTATATAATTCTGTTGGTATCGATGTAGTAATGTAAAGCAAATCTCTAGAATTTATTCATCTTGCATAACTGAAATGGTATATACATTAAAACGAAACTCGCCATTGCTCTCAACTTTTGGAAAACAGCATTTTACTCTGTTTGGGGGTTTTCTATTTTATATACCTCATTTATGTTAAATAATGCAGAATTTGTCTTTCTGTTACTGATTTATTTCACTTAGAATAATGTCTTACAGATTCATCCATGCTGTCACATATAGAAAGATTCTACTTTTTAAAAAAATGTGCAATTACACACTAACTTTATTTTTCCCATTCATCTGTCAGTGATCACTTAATGGAATAATATCATGTTGTTTCCATATATTGGTTGATGTAAATGATATTGCAGTGAACCTAGGAGTTCAGATACCTCTTTAGGATTTGGGTTTTGAGTTTTTTTTTTTTTTTTTTTTTTTTTAGAGGGGGAGTTATATATAACCAGAAGTAGAATTATTACATCATAAATTAGCTCTATACTTAATTTTTTGCAACATCATTATACTCTTTTCTATAATGGCTCCATTAATTTACCTTTCCTTCAACCGTGCACAATGATTCCAATTTCTCCAATTCCACGTCAACACTAGTTTTATTTTGTCTTTTTTTTGTAATAGTCACACTAATATTTTAAGCTAGTTATCTTATTGTAATTTTTATTTGCTTTTCCTCTAAGGATTAGTGAGATTAACATATTTTCATAAAGCTACTGTCATTTTGTATGCTTTCTCTTGAGAAATGTTTAAGTCCTTTGACAATTTTTAAAAATATGGCTAGTTTGTTGTTTTGGGGTTTTTTTATTTCTTTGCTATTAAACCATAAGCATGCCATACATTTATATTTTGAATATTAACCCCTTCTCAAGTATATGGTTTTTAAATATTGTTCCTAATTCTACAAGCTGCTTTTTCCCTCTTGTGATTGTTTCATTTATTGGACAGAAGCTTTTTAGTTTAATGTAGTTCCATTTCTCTGTATTTTTTTCCTTGTTCTTTTGAAATTATATTTAAAAAATCATTGACTAGACAAATGTTACAAAGCTTTAAGCCTATGATTTTTGGTAGAAGTTTTATGGTTTTAGCACTCTTGTTTTAGTATTTATTCCACTTTTAGCTGATTTTTGTTTATGTCGTAAGATTGCCATCCACATATAAATACTGCATTATTTGGTAAAAAAAAAAATAATTACTTAGTCAACTTCATTAAATTTGTATTACTATATTATTATAGAAATTCTGTATGCTTTTTTTTTTCCCTAAAAGCAACTTCTAGCATCAAATGGTTGAAAGTTATCTCTTTTTCAGTATTCCATCTGTGAATCTAAGCACATGAAATTATACATTCTCTTGAACCTGTTCTGCCCCAAATAATAACCACTGCCCAGAGGTTATTTTTAGCTTTAACTGAAATAAAATTGAATAATATAAAATGTTCAGTTCTTCAGTTTTACTAGGGGCATTTCAACTATTCAGTAGACATATGTACTGCAAGGGGCAGGTAGATGCAAAACAGTTCCATCATCACAGAAAGTTTTAATAATGTAAAAAAGAAATGGATGCCAAACGCTAATTTGGTTTAGAATCACTTGAGAGGCTTCTTAAAACAATACATTAGTCCTTTTTCTCAGTATAACTAAGGGGAGATCTGAAAATTTACATTTCTATGAAGTTCCCAAGTGAGATTGGTGATGTTGCTCTGGGAAATACAATTTAAGAGAAATTGATTTAGAGTTATTGATCCATTTGCACAAACTCACAGAAAATACCAAAAAAGCATCTAGGGGATACAGGAATCCTGCACCTAAGTATGTGTTTCATAATAAAAATCCTGATGGCAAAGAGGATAATTGGCCTCGGTTAATAGTATTTTGCTGCTATCTGCAGGTTGAAATGGATATAAACTATTATGCATTCAGTTTCTGAGATAAACTCAATATCATTACTGGGAAAATATGCTCAATAAATAAAAATTAGTATGTTAAAAGTAGTTATGTTAATACCAAAAAACCTCCTGTGACAAAAGAATAGATTAATAGTAAACAGGCAAGATTATTTAATTGTAATCTATTTTCTAAGAAAAGAGATAATATCTAAAAAAGAAAACTCTTGTTTTAGAAACAAAAACAGTCATTTTTCCATTTAGTTATATGTTAATTATCATTAAATTAATTTTTCTTCATATGGGAGAGTAAATGAAAGAAACAGAATGTTAAAATATTTCATAAAAAGTATCTTATAAAAATTCTGGTAATCAACTGTTCAATATGTTACTTTTTTGATGGGAAATTTACAGAGACCACCTTAACTTCAAAAATTCTAAATGTAAGCATGTGATTCTAGTATTTGGGAGGCTGAAACAGAAGGATTGCAGGTTCAAGGCCAATATGTGGTAGCTTAGTTAAGAACCTGTTTCAAAATTAAAAAAAAAAAAATGACTGGGAAGATAGCTCAGTGGTGTTCAATCCATGTTACTATAAAATATTCTAACTACAAAATTGTATGTATTAGTTGTTCATTGATTTAATTTTTAGTGATAACACTAAAAGCATAATATGTGTATTATTAAATTTTGAAGTGAATACATTAATCAATCATTTTTTCTAAACATTAAAAATAACATGAGAAGGAAAATTCT
Source organism: Graphiurus murinus (assembly GCA_004027655.1). Classification (NCBI taxonomy): domain Eukaryota; kingdom Metazoa; phylum Chordata; class Mammalia; order Rodentia; family Gliridae; genus Graphiurus; species Graphiurus murinus. Next base: position 11,744 of record PVLC010040408.1, read on the forward strand.
CATCATTTGCATTTTCATTATATTACAAACTACCTAGTCCTTATTTTTGCATTTTCCCCAAATGTATACTCAAAAATATTTTTGTGATCAAATTTAAAGATTAGTGACTTAATAATGCATGTATCACTCTACTGCAAAGACATTACTCCATTCATTTCATGTATAAAGAAAGATACCTAAGTACTCACACACACACACACACACACACACACACACATGCTTACAGACACATATATAATCACCATGCTTCAAATAAGAAACTCTCATATTGTTAAATATGATTCACCCTTTTCAATAACATAAATTATATTTCTAATTAATATTCCCATGTTTGTAGCAAATACACTAATTTAAAACATTTTCTGTATTGAATTAAAAATGAATTGCTTCTACATAAAATATCCAAAAAAGAGGTCTCAAAAATATATATCTACTCCAAAATCACAAATTTTAGCTTGTTCCTGACTTTAGAGAAAATGCTTTCAATTTATTTTATTATTTTATTTATTTGGAACTGAGGATTGAACACAGATGCATCTGCCTCCAAGTTCTACCATCGGCTCTGTTTTAAAATTTTATTTTGAGACAGGATTCTGCTAAATTTTCCAGTGTATCATCCTCGGAGAAAAGGAGGACAGTGAAACAAGATGTCCCTCTTGGTTCCCAGGGAGCTGGTTCAATAAAGGGATCAATGAGAGTCTGGGTCCAAATGTCCAGATAAGTATTGTTTCAGAGGACATTGGCTTTCTCGCATATGCACTTGGAATTGGTGTTACCTGTCCACTTCCCTGTAAGCGTTTCTCAATAAACCTTATAACTCACATGCCATATCTGGGTACATTCTTTGGCCTCTCATCAGCTTTTCCCATTGCCCTAGCACAGCTAGACTGTGGACAGTATGTCCAGGATGGCCTTGAATTGATAATTTTCCAGGTTATGATTATGGACATGGACCTGTAATTATAGGCAGGGGTCACAGGCATGGGATACCACTTCAGCATATGTAGTTTTCTTTTTTTCTAAAGTTTTAGATTTATAAATCAGTTGAAAGATATGTCTGATAAATATAATTTTGTTGACTTGTTGTAATGGAAGAAATTAAAGATGTTATGCTAATCTCTGTAAGGCTATGTGTGTGAGAGAAAGTCAGAGAGGAATGAGAGAAAGTAAGGAGTGAGAGAATTTATGTACAAAGAGAACATCCCAGTACTTGGAAGGCTGAGAAAGGAGGATTATGGATTTGAAGCTAGTTCAATAATTTAGCAGGAAGCTGTTTCAAAATAAAAAGTTTGGAGATGTAACTGGGAAGTGCATGCTCCTAGGTAAAATTCCCAGTACCACCTACACATACAAAGAGAGAACATAGTTGAAAAGAAGAGATAAGATCAAACCATGATAAAGGAGAAGGCTTTGCCAGGAGAGTTGTAGGCAACTCTTCCATTCTGAGAGGAGGAAAGAATGGAATAATGGGCACAGGTGTAAGTAATTTATGCTTAGTATTGCAATATATTGAGGGAATTTACACCTGGTGTTTTTACATTTTTTCTACAAAACAAATTTGTTGCTGAAAGTGAAAGAGAATTGAAAAGTATAAAGAATTTTAGATTTAAAGGAGTGGTTTTTGAGTTAACTCCTGATACAAACAAGAGATAAATTGAGTATTGAGGAGGTGGAAGGGGGATTGAAAAACCAATATTTAGGGCTTTGTGTAATCTTATCTTGAGTTTGCATGATTATTCAAAAATTGGTATGCAATATTCACTCAAAGTAGAAAAGAAATCAGAAGTTTGGTTGATCTAGGTTTTGCTCTTTTAACCAAAATAGATACAGGGACTCACATGTCTTTGAAAGGACTAAGGAAGCAATCATTTTTTTTTCCTATTTTATTTTTTTTAATTAATTAATTTATTTTTTATCATGGATTTTTATATATTTCTTGGGTACAACAGGGTTAATCACACATTTTTGTTGGGTACAAGCTAGTACAGGTAAAGACATCCATGCACATATTTCTCATTAACCCTTCCCCAATTCCCACCCACCCTCCCCCTATCTCCTGGTCAGTTTAGTGATTGACTTTGATGTGATCTTGTAAGTACATCATGCTCATTAGGG
>PVLC010040409.1:0-13864 GCA_004027655.1 Graphiurus murinus
GGATATACAAAATTCAAGATAGAAGGATATGACAGAAAAGGTCATGTTTAGGAGGGTGATTGGATTAGATGAACTTAAATGTCTTAGTATTATGACTTGTACATAGAAGTGATTCTTCTAAGCTACCTAATAAAGAAATGGGGTAAGAGCAGAGCCCCCAAAGGAGTTTACAGAACAGAAAAATTTTATATCATGTTATCATGGAACATAATATATATATATATATATATATATATATATATATATATATATATATATATATCTGGAAGGCAATGAGGTAAGGAAAATTTACACTACATATCAAGACAAAGTAATAAACACAACTATTTTCCAAGTGAAAGACAAACAATCCAACTGAAATCCAACAAAGAAAGGTACTCTGATTGATACAATATGTTCAAAAAGGTTTAAGACAGTCTATAACTCAATGTTCACTACAGTTCTGAAATAAAAAGCTGTCTTCAGTAAACACTATGTGACAACATCAATAGAAAGTTTCAATAAAAATTGTCCCAGTGTATACTGTCAAGGAAATAATCCTTTAAGGACGACTTCCTAGCTGTTACTTTTAGGGAAGAGCCGCTATGCTTCTTGCTGCCCAAGGTTCACAAAGCCATTAACCAGATGTTTAGCTCCCCATGCAACTCTCGCTTTCTCCACCTGATACACTGCCATAAATTTTTCGCATAACATTTTAAGGTCTAATGATAAAGTTATAAATATTGACTTTGGCTGCAACTCCTTCTCACTCAGTGAATCTCTGTTGATCTACAGGAAAAGTAGCCTGTGGGGCAAAGGAAGAATCAGATGTTCATGTGCTGTTATCAAGCTAATAAACTGCTGAGTGGCAACAATTTAAAAGAACTTCAACAGGGAATGTAAAGTGAAAAAAGCAAGATTCAACTGTAATTAACTTAGTGGGTAAAGCTTAGCATTTAATCCTTTCATTGCAAATGATTTAAGAATGGGTATGTGCAAACAGAAGTGTTAAACACTATAAGAAATATAAAAACATGGACAACAACATTCTTGATGACTTTTCTCTGCACATATTTATTAAGTCATTTACATTGAAAAATTTTAGCTTTAGTCTGACATACAGTAAATGCAATAAAGGAATAAATTTGACTGTCTTACCTAATTCCCATGAAACTTTATTTATCTTAATTTATAGGTGAAGAAATGAAGCTTCCAAGATTTTACGTTACTGTAGTAAAGTCACAACCCAGTAAATGGAAGAACTGGTAATATAAAAACAGGTCTGTATAATACTATTACGCATGCTCATAATCATTCCACTATGGTGTGATGCACATGCTCCTCTGGGGTCTAAAATATCACCTGTGAATTGAACAACTGGAATCAAGGGTGATTGGAAGACACATCCATGGATTCATGACAAGGGTTTAAGGATGAGTTAGAAGAGGGATGGAAGGAGGCAAAAGTGCCTCTGGAGGAAAGGCATTTGAATGGGCCCCAAACAGTGGAAATTTCAATAGGCATTGAAAAGATGAAATGGCATTCCAAAGGAATCTACACAGAATAAATGAAAAGGGAAATGCCAAATTGCAAAGGGCATGTTGAAGATGACCTATGAGAAATGCTTCCTTTTTTTTTTTTTTTTTTTTAAATAAGGTCTCACTAAGTTGTGGAGGGCCTTGCTGTAAGTTGCTAAGACTGGCCAAGAACCTGCAATCCTCCTGTCTCAGCCTTGCAACTATTGAGATTATAGGTATGCACTACCAGGCCCAGCTAGAGATTCTTTTCTTAATAAACCCTTTAGCCCACATTACATATCTTAATGGTACTTTTTACCAGTTGACATATTATCTATATTTTATGATTCATTGATAAAATAATAACTATGATGTATTGATGCCTATTCCCCTTTGAATGTAAACTCTAAAATACATAGAGATTTTTTGTTTGTCTTGTCCATTAATATGTATCTCCAGAGCCTGGAATAGTACTATATTTACAGGAGGTACTCCATAAGTATTTGCTGAATGAGTGAATGAGTGAATGGGGACACCCTACAAAGGAGGCACCAGAAGAATTAGGATATAAGAGGTTCTTCTTTGAAATGTGCTTCACTGACCTATCTTTCCGACGTGGGTTTATAGTTTTGTCTTTTACTACCACCAAAGCTTGGCTTGATTGAGATCTTTCAGTTAACTTTGGAGTAACTGAAAAAGTAAGTGAAGGATTCTTCACAGCTCCAGGTGAATTCTCTCTGCCTCAAGCTATTCAACAAGACAGGGTGTTAGACTTCTGAAATACTCATCTGAGAAAATAAGATCTGACCAAGCAACCCAAGGCCTCAGACTGAATGTGGTAGCTCCAAACTTACCATCGCAAAGTCCAGCAGCCTGGGCTTAACTATTAATCTATAATTAATCATCTTCAACCAGTAATTAAAACTGTAATAGTTATATAAGATTTTTGACTCACATGATTTAGATTGGTATGACTAGTGATCATATGAAAGATTCTTTTCATTTATGCAACACAAGGCTTCACTTTTCACTTTGAGTAAGTCATTATAGAAAGAAATACTAGTCTATAGAAATACCTATTTTGTAAATCAAGACAGTACTTCTCATAAAGTAGAAGAGGTATTGTCAAACCTTTGGTCTCTGCTAGGCAGACACTATTTCTCTTGTTTTAAATAATGCAGCTCTACTTGTCCACAGTAACCAATTCCACCTAAGATTGAATGGAAGAAAGAGCATAGAAAGTGGAAGGGTGACTGTAATTTCTCAAGGTCTAGCAGAAACTGCCACAAGGCCAGTTGGTGCCAGCTGCAGGATGGCAGATTTGATAGGGACCACCTGACCCTTCTCCCCTCTTTTCAGCCTTTCCTTCAAAACACTTTATTTTTGCCAAGAACCACAAAGCAACTACTTTAATGAACAAGAGACAAGCAGCACAAAAATATTCACTCATCTGACAGTTTTCATTTAGCAAACTTGTAATATATGAATTCCAAAGCAGGTAAATAATTTTAGATTACTATTGTAAATGGAAAAGTAGCACTTAACTTATAAATGAAACTCATGAAGAAAGGAATTTTTATTCTCTCACACATATAAATAAAACTGAGTCTGCAAGATGGTCACTGACCTAGGAAAAGGTTAAGAGCAGTTTAAATAATAGATGCAGAAATAGAACTCAGACTGACATAAATTTATTTTTCCTGCTACTGTGTCTGTAAGGCAATAATCCAATCTGAGAAGCTGAATGTATGCAGTAAGGCATACCTCAAAGTCTCCTAATTTGAAAATGCAATGATTTAGGGCAGTTTGGAGTAGTGATATTATACAGCACTTTGCAGTTTGAATGCGAGTGAGATTTTACATTGATTTTCACAAAAGACACTTAAATGGGTGCTCTAGTAAAAATTAATGGATTATTTTTCCTTTCCCAATGACCTTTAAAATGCCTAGAATTCGAGCTGAAGGACCTATCAGTTATCACCTCTGCTGAGCACACAAGTTATATTACACCAAAGACCTAAGGTTTCAATATTGTTTCCAAACTGGCTACTGACCGAGACATGCAATTGCCCACATACAGGTATAACAAAGCCACTTCTCTTTTCCTGCAGAAAGGACACATTGCTTCTTTAACATTCTCATTCTACAGAATCTTGATTTCTCCTATAGGAGAAAAAGTTAATTTTTTCTTTTCTTTTCCTTCATTTAAAGAGCCTCATTTCCCCTGTCTTGGTCGAAATTATCACTGATATAATCCCAAGCAAGTGACCACACTATTTAGAGAAAAAGAGATTTATTTGCTCAGAGTTTTTTTTTTTTTTTTTTTTTTTGGAGAGATCTTGGAGTTTAGTCTATGTCAGGCTGAGTCTCTGGAGCTCAGGCCTGACAGAAGGAAGCGGAGCAAGGGAGAGAACAAGGTGATGCTCTCAAATGGAAACCAGAAGCAAGAGAATGGAAGCTGGCTAGGGAAGTCAAAGACAAAAGAACAGTCCCAAAGGCCACAACTCCAGGAACCCACCTCTTCAGCCGTGTCCCACCTGCCTATGACACCACCTAGTAATTCCATTACAATGAATTTACCTACTGATGAGATAACCCTCCTGATTTAATTATATTATCTCTGAACAACATTAATTCATGAGCTCTTCAGGGGCCATTCTGTAGCTAACCATACCCCCTTGTCAAGTTTAGGTAAGTGCAAAAGCAACAAGAATTTAACAAATTCAGGTAAAGTACCTGAATACAGGTAGCCAGAGAAACTCGTTTCCTTAATTTCATGTCTTAAATTCTCAAAATCAAAGTTCAGTATCAACAGATTTCTAATATTTCATTGCAATGAAAGAATGATGTTAAGGCATTCAAGTCCTAAATGAGATAAGGAATAAGAACTATTGGGCAAGAAATGATAAAGCCACCTTTTATATCTTCAGTTCTGACCTCTTCTCTATGTGCTAGAACTCATATGCAATTGCAAATTGCGTCAGATACAGAACTTCAGCTATGTGCCTTATTTTAAAATCAGTGTGTTCAAAGTCAATTCTGCTGGGAACTGGGGAGAATTTGAGAATCCACCCTACCAGAAAGCTAAGAAGTTGGCCTGTTGCACTCATGGATGCTGGCAGAATTAAAACAAAACAAACGCTCCTGGGAAAAAAGGACCTCGTGCCACTAGTAGCAGTAGTAGCAGCCAGAGTGTCATCATTTCCTTAGACTGTTTCCCTGAGTCTCAGTTTCCACAAAGCCACAGGATGAGGGTCAGCTTGTGCACCATACGCAGTTGTATTACAAGAAGAGAAGAATTCTGTGGTTAGAAAAGCCTGATCCTTTTAAATGGACTTCAAACTTAAAGGAAGAAATTATTTTTATGGTAGCAGAAAGTACACAATCACTTTCTTCCAAGGCTATTATTCATTACACAACTCTTTTTGAGAAAATGATCCCCAACAAAACGGTATTCACGAGACTTGAAGAAACACAAAAGAACAATGGAAAAGTCTCCCAATAAATTTCTAATCATTTATACTGGCCTAGTAGTTACATTTAAAAGAGCCACTTGTCTCAGGACCAGGCCATAGAAATTCCTAGTACTCTTTGGTTGGTGCCAAAGGCTCTAAAACTTACATCGTATTACATCTGCATTACTATTTCACTAAATCTTACAAGGGCCTATGGCAAAGATGATAAATCTGGCCTCTGGCATAATTAGCAACAATATTAGGATTAGGAAAAAGACATTTTGACTTCCAAACATACTGTTTTTTCTGCCACACCATACCACATGTGTATTAAAAGAGATTCTCTATCTTACTAATGATTCCAATTATCGGTTTTGATTCCGGGTTCTTTCCCTAAGGATGCTATATGAATTCTAAATAGGTAACATTCAAAAAGTATGTTTGATAATGTTTCAAGGTATTTTTCTTTATAATAAGCTCCTATGAGTATGGAAAATAGTAAATTGTGAGGTGAAGCCATTGCTGAGAAATGTGCTAAATACAGATGTTTTTCTTAATCTTTTTAATGAAAAAGTGGAAATGAGCTCCATATTTTCCCATCTTCTGAAAAATTTGAGGCCAGTGCATTAATTTAGTGATAGGGAGAATGAGCTCTCTGAATGTGAGGTTCTCCATTTTCCCTTAATTGGTTACAGATAGTAAATGCAAAGATCAAGTCCACCAGAAGCAAAAGGAACAAAGCCAAACTACCATTGATTTAACCCAGGGGCATTCACCTTCCAGTTTCACTCCCAGCTCTTTTTTATTTTTTATTCTGAAACAGGGTCTCCCTAAGTTGGCCAAGGTCCCACTTAGGTTGGGATTACAGGCTTACGCTACTGTGCCCTGAAGAACTAGGTATACAATAAGAAAAACAGAAACAGTCCTTGCCCAAGAGATCCATTCACGGTCTACTTTGGTGATGGTGAAGATACATCAGACAATCACGCTCAACTCAGTATGATAAGGTCCAGTAATTCTCAACTCCTTTGCAGGCTATCAATTCATCCATCCATCCATCCATCCATCAATCCATCCATCCATCCATCCACCCATCCACCCATCCATCCATCATTTCTTGAGAGGCAATCAGTTTTTAGAAAGCACTATGCTAGGCAGGATTGGAAAACAAAATGCTAAACAAAACATTGCTAACTTTTATAGAATCCTGGCTTGCTTCATTAAAAACAATTCATATTTCTTAAAAGAAATTGTTTCCAAGTTTTGGCCAATTCAACAATAAAAAAAAAAAAATCACCTAAATTCACTTGAGAAAAATGCTGCTTACGTTACTTGTATCTGTCACTATGCCTCATTTAAAATAAACTATATAATGTTTGACTTATTTTTCATTTCATTTTTTTCTTTCTTTATTGGTGCATTACAGTTACACACAATAGAGGGATTTGTAGTCATATATTTATACATGCCCATAACCTAATTTGATCACTTAAGATGCATTAATTTTTAACTCTTTATAATGCTAACCCTTATACCATGTCCACAATGAAGAGCAGCAGCTGATGGAGCAAGGTCTGACGTGTACTGTAACTAAGGCTGTAATGAAAGGGATGAAGGTTGACGGCAGACTGAATGGAGTCAAAGTTCAAACAACTCAAATCCACCGCTTCCAGGAAAATAAATTACTTGTAGCCTAAAATGTCTTCCTGCTGTTAGTTTCTTTACCTTGCAATCTATGTGGAATGCCAACCACCACATTATTCTTTCTAAAAAATCAGCTATATGTTATGGTTTGACATGAAAATCTTTGGTGACTCTTGATGGATTGGAGAATGACTCTATAGTCTCACATGAAGGGTCCTCACCAAATCCAGTCCTATTCTCCCCAGAATGAGTCCTTTCTGTGACTAGACTGTTCCTGAAAATGGATGAAATCTATTGAACACAACAATGGACACTTATACTATAGTGACTTTTGGGAAAATCTTACCCAGTTTGGTAAAATTGAGCTAAAGTCCCATTCCTTCTGTGAAGAAGTTCCCGATTCTCCTTAGCAAAGGGGGTCCCTACAACTTTGGAATAAAGCAAACCTTTAAGGTACATACATTCCATAATCATTAGTTAAGGCATCTTTCATAAACATGCATTCTGATTTCAATGAAATTGTAAGCTTCTCAAAGAGGGGACCTTATATACTTAATTACTTCAAGAGGCCCAGATAATATCATGCACAAAATAAGCATTTCATGGATGCTTGCTGGTTTCATGTATGTGTAAGTATCTGTTCTTCACACAGCCACATGCCTCACACTCACTAAAAATATATGAACAGCTAATATATCAACAACTGTGTTGGGTACTGGGTTCACAAAGTTACTGTTTTGATACAAGAAGCTCCCATCCAGCAGTCAGATGTATAGATGAACAATGTATTATAATAAAATTAATGAGAAACATGGGTAGTGTGTGGCGGGAGTTGGGGCACATGTCAGGGTGCATGCATGGAGGACAGTCACAGTGCAGTGTGGCCTGGATGGACTCAAAGGGAGCAACTGTCAACAGAACAGGAGAAACACACCAACTCTTGTGGTATTAAATGAATGAGTAGCACTTTAAAAGGAGGTGATTTCTATCGTTTGTAAAACTATTGATCTCACATAATGATCAAAAGTTCTCTCACCAGTTATTAACCTTGAATTATGCAGAAAGGGAAATTTTACTGATTTCATTCTTTAGCAATAGCCTCTTAAAAAGATAAGAAAGAACTGTGAAATTTTCGAAAGTTCAAACAATTCATCTTTGTCTGGAATTCTTTTATTGTTTGTTTTGGTTTTGGGTTTGAAGAACAAAATCTAAATCTGTGGGAAATACCAAGTTGAAATTACTTGATAACAAGTAAGGTTTAAACTTAACAGTGAATGAAAAAATTAAGTTCTTGTTTCCTTGTTCATATCTGAGTTCAAGGGGAAAAAAGCTGCTGAGAATTATGGTCAACTGAAGAAATTAACATTTTTTGTTGTTGCGGTTGTGTGTGTGTGTGCGTTGCATGTGTGTGCGTTGCATGTGTGTGTGTGTGTGTGTGTGTGTGTGTGTGTGTATGGTACTGGGGATGGAACTCAGGGGCCTTCTATCTCCGAGCCACACCCTCTGACCTATTTTATTTTTTATAAAATAAAACAGGGTCTTGCTAAGTTGCTGAGAGCCTCACAGAGGTGCTGAGGTTGGCTCCGAATCTGCAATCCTCTTATCTCAGCCTCCCAAGTAGTGGGATTACAGGCATGTGATACTCTACCTGGCTGAAATAAAAATTTTAACACTCGATTCAAAACTACTGTTAAGCAAATACATCCTATAGTTGCAAGAACACTCTAGAAGAAAGTTCTTATTTTGCGGATATTTTATTTCTGAATTTCATGACAGAAGATCAGATCTTTATTAATCTTGTTTTAATCTTCCAGACTAATTGATGAGACCAGATGAGAAAAATATTAACTTCTTCTGTGAATAGGGACAATTTCCCTTCTAGACCTTCTAAAGCAATGTCCTCTGCTCTTGATTTTTTCTAAAGCTGTGTCTGTGTGAAGTGAAGGCGGTTTTTGCCCATGACTCTCTCACAGATCTGTAAAACCACCTTGCATTTACTTATTCCATTTGGTCTCTCCACCATATTGGAAGCCCCTTGAATGCCGAGTTCCCTATCAACTTTTCACTTGGTAGTGCTCTGCAAATAGCGAGCAATAATTGAGTATTTGTCGAAGGAACCACTAAATCATAGAATGCATCTAGAAAAAGAATATTTAACACAGATCATGCTACAGTAATTCTCTTTGGATCTAGGTGAGGTGGTACATGTGTGTGATCCCAGCTAGTCAGGAGGCCAAGGCAGAGGAATCTCAAGTTTAAGGTCAGCTCCTTGTACATGATAAGCAAGCAACCTACCTATCACTAAGCTATGCCTTCAGCACCTAGAAACCTTCCATGTAGTCTGGCACTTCCCCAGGCTCTGTGTATCCTGTCCTGTCAAGTGGAGTAACCCAAGTTGCTCTGTTATTGCTATGTCTCAGCTTCTGTTGATTTCCATAATTCCCTTTAACATATTCTATGATCCTTTTATGTGTCTATTTACTTATTTTTTGGTCTTCTCAACTAGAATCTAAATTCGACAAGGAGTAGATTATCTTGTTCACAGTTTTATCCCCCAAAGACTAGTATGGTGTCTTTAGCACAATAAAGCTCTTCTTAAATATTTCAAGTGAGGAAACACACTGTAGGTACACTGTTAGATACCTGAGGTAAAATAATAATAATAATACTTAGGTCAAAAAAGAGCTCTCATTTTGAAGATCACATTTAGTTTGTAGGGATAAACATAACCCATATTCCTTCTGTCATTAATTAAATTAACTTATTTAAGCTCCACTGTAAAAGTAGAATTAGATTGGCATTAGCTTTCATAAAATCTACATCCCCAGCACTACAAACAAAAAATAAAAACTCCTCCTTCAAGAACTTGTCTTTATCAGCACTTGCTTTCCTGTCTCCTGAATAATACCTCTCAGCTATCTGTTTTTCAAAATTATTTTTTAAGATGAAATTCACATAACATAAAATTAACCACATTGAAATGAAGAATTCTTGTGGCATTTAGTACATTTATAATGTTGCACTATCACTACCTTGATCAACTTCCAGAGTATTTCCATCACTCCAGAGTAAATAGGCAGTTTCTCCCAATTCTTCTCTTTGCCCAGGCTCTGGCAACCACCAGTATGAATTCTGCCTCTATGGATTTATCCATTCTGGATATTTCATATAAGTTGAATTATGCAATATATAGATAGCCTTTTGAGTCTGGCCTCTTTCACTTAGTAAGGCATAATATTTTGGAAGTACACTTATGGTATAGCATGTATCAGTAGTTAGATTATTTTTATGACTGAATAATATTACAATGTATGGCTATAACATTAATTGGCTTATCCAAATATGGAAATTTGGGCTTTTTTTTTTTTTTTAACCTTCTGGCTATTGTGAATAGTGCTGTTATGAACATGTATTTGTTTGAGTCCCTCTTTCTAATTTTTCCTTTCCTTCCATCCTTCCCTTCCTTCCTTTTTTTCTTCCTTCCTTCCCTTTTCTTTTCTTTTTTTTTTTGTGGTACTGGAAATTGAACATAGGGGCATTCTATCTCCAAGCTATATCCCCAGTCCTTTTTTAAATTTTATTTTGTGATACTGGGGATTGAACTCAGGGGCATTCTACCTCCGAGCTATACCCCCAGCCCTATTTTTTATTCTTTATTTTGAAACAGGGTCTCACTAAGTTGTGGAGTGTCTCACTAGGTAGCTGAGGCTGGCCTTGAACCCGGATCCTCCGGTCTCAGCCTCCCAAATGCTGGGATTACAAGCGTATTTTTTGTTTTTGAAACAATATCTCATTAGGCTGCTCAGAGTCTTGCTAAGTTGCTGAGGCTTGCCTCAAACTTATGATCCTCCTGTCTCAGCCTCCCAGGTACTAGGATTACAGGCATGCTCCCCCACACCCGGCTCCTGTCTAATTATTTTTGGTATGCACTCCTAGCAATAGCATTGTGGAGTCAGATGCCAACTCTATGTTGAACTCTCCACTGGTTGAACCATTTGGCATTCCTACCAGCAATGACAAAGGGCTATAATTTTCAACATCTTTGTCAACACTTGTTATTTTCCATTCTTTTGCTATGGTCTCTTTACACTCAACAGGATGAGGGTGTAAAGGTACACCTTATTGTGATACTTTAATCTTTTTTTATTGCTCTAATTTTCAATACTTGAATTTTCTGCTGCATACATCTGAGAGCACTGAAAAGTCTATCCTATTCTCTTGACATTAGAAAGCTCAAATATAGACTAAGTAGGGAATCTCTCTCTCTCTCTCTGGACTGGGGATTGAATCCAGGGACATTCTACCTCTGAGCTGTATCCCCATACTCCCAGCCCTTTTATTTGTTTTCTGGTTCAAAACAAGGTCTGACTAGTCTGAGAAATAATTGGATCTTTTATGTCAAAGGAATAGTTTGACTTGGGCTCCATGTTGTAAAACTGCCATTGTGTAACTTTACGTGTGCTTGTATTTTTGTAAAGATAGCATTTTCAGGAAATTGTGATTGCTAACCCCTCTGACACCCCCTTAGGTCAATGGAGTAAAGATTGTGAGGCTGTGTTCCCACCAATAAGAGCGCAACACAGAAGCCTCGCACTGAAAATAAAACGCCAGCAAGCTTTCTCCATGTTGTTCTTGCACACCTGACCTTACTGGTGGCAGGATCCTTTTTGCAAAAAGTAAAATTCGCTTTGCAGAGCTGCTTTCAAATGCGTGTCTTTTTTTTTTTAAATGAGGGTTGCTGAGGGTCTCACTAAATTGCTGAAGCAAGCCTGGAACCTGTAATCCTCATGCATCAGCCTCCTAAGTAATGGGATTACAAGTGAGTGCCATCATATCCGGCTTAAGTAGGGAATCTTTTAGAGTAACTTGATATTATGCCCAGAGTATGCCAAATCCAAATTTACCACGAATTAATGAAATACAGGGAGGTGGGGTATCCTGGTGAAAACTGTGGTCATAGCAGTCAGAAAATGACAGCAGTAAAAGGTACCCATCTGGAAGGAATCCCCTCTCTCAGCTAGAGGATCTCTAGCATGATTGCTGCCAGCAGAAGACTAAGTACTAGGGTATGGCTGGAAAATAATTATGACTTTCTCCTCTTTTATGCTAGCTCAGCCCAGTAAAAAACTCCCAAACAAGCATAGTTTTACACACATTCAAGGCTATTGTCATGGCACTGACTATATACAGGATGCAGGTATGCCTGGGCTGAAGGAATCCAACTCTCTCTAAATACAGGGAGTCTTATCAGTATCCAGCTGAGTCTATTTTTCCTTACAAACATCCGTGAATTGCTTAATACCATGTACTTTCATGAGACACTCAAAAGTGATCGTGTGTATCTTATCAGTGGGTTTCAGTTTGTGCATCCTTCTACAAAAATCCATGGAACTCTCTCTATTTTGAGTTTCACTAAATCCATTTCTTTCTCATTTCGGTTTGAGCATTGCAATCCAGCTCTACAGGTAGCAAATTGAAATGTTTAGTGGCCCATTGCAGACAGATTGAATCTGAAAAGAATATGGCAATAAGAAAGAAGCAAGGCATCAATATCATACAGTAGAGCTCTCACCAATGACAGCGCTGATGTAGGGTGAATGATTGAGCATTTGTTAAACTTCTACCATTGTGAAAGCAACCTATTATTTTCTTGGTCGTGTGCTGAAATGCCTCAATCACCGGCAGAACAAGTCGGTAAAAAATGATATAGTTCATTTTCTCTTGCTGTTGTTCTATGGAGACTAGGTAGCATATGGTATCTCTCACCCCTTGAACGCCACTTTACCAATAGCGTGCTTAATTTATCCCTCCCCCATTCATTTTGTAAAATGTTTGATACACCGTGACTGGTGGCAGTGGCTTCTCCTCCTCCTCCTTCTCACCCCTTTTGTTCTGGTGGTTAAAATTAAGCCGGATGACATGACATGGCTCTCTGATTTAGGCTTATACTATAAAAAAGCAAATAAAGACAATGTGGCAACCACATGAAAGCAAAACAAAGGGAAAAGAAATTAGCAGCAGCTGCCCCCGGGCACTCTTCTTTGTCTCTCAGACCGCACAGTATATGGCTGAGGCGGCTGGATAGATCTTACACAGCAGCATTTCACATCTTCAGCTATCAGCTTGTGTTCCAACTAGTTTCCAAGTCCAAATCATCCCTCCACTGAGCAGTCTCCATATACAACATGGCCACTGAACCTGCCCTGAGTCAGGGCTGTGAGCCAAAGGGAAGTCACGGGAAGGTTCTGGAAAGATCAGGTACAGAGGGGATGGCCTGTCCCAAGGGCGGTCCCACCCCTTCATGGAAGCCCACACTACCTCCCATGCTGTGGCCGCCCCACTTCTCCCCAAAGTTCCCTTCTGAAGATCTAGCTACCACTTACTGCACTATTGTATTAAACTCACGAATTATTTTACGGCTGATAAAAACTTGACAGCGTTTACAGCCAAAGTACTAAGAATCTACAAGTAAATGCTCTTGTTCATTTGCCATTTGATGCTATGAGGATAATGGTGAACAATTTAAGTATGGCAGTGATAACACTTCTCAAATAATAATAATAATAGCAATAATGACAACAATCATCATAATAGCAGCCTAGCGAACGCACATGTCACTTACCATGCGCCACACACTCTGCTAAGGACTTCACCCACAAAAATCCTATCAAGAGCTTGGGGCTGGGGGTGCAGTTTAGTGGTAGAGTACTTGCTCAGCATGTGAGAGACCCTCGATTCCCACCACCACCGAGAAATGAAAAAAGAAAAAAGGATTCTGACCAATGAGTTCTATTATTCTCATTTTGCAGGGGATAGGGGAGTGGGGGTACTGAGACAACGAGAGATGAGGTCATTGGTCCAATCTTTCACAGGTAGGTAGAAATGAGCACCAAAGCCTTCTGCCTACAGAGCCACAGGCTTCTCACTACTACAGGGAAACCAGAAACCTCACTCCACTCTAAAAGGGCACAAGGAGATTATGATGGTGATGAGTGTACTGGAGGAAATCATCAAACAATGCTAAATTCACTACAGGCAATGAATAAACTTAACCCCCCCCCCCCAGCTATCCAGTGTGAGGCTTGGCCAAACCCATATGAAATATAATTATGTCCCCTTCTGTTGGACCAGATGTAATCAAAGCCCTAATCTGATAAGAAACAAGGTGTCTAAACATCTTGGCAGGAGACAAGGCTAACCTGCTGGGGCACAGCCTGCTGACAGGCCTCTGCTGATAGTTTGTGGAATGTTTCATTGTAGCTGATAGAT
>PVLC010040410.1:0-13502 GCA_004027655.1 Graphiurus murinus
TTTTTTTTTTGGTACTAGGAACTGAACCCCGGGGCATTGTACCCCTGAGCAACATCCCCAGCCCTTTTAATTTTTATGTTTTTAAAAATGGGGTCTCAGCTGGGCATGGTGGCGCACGCTTGTAATCCCAGCATTTGGGAGGCTGAAACCAGAGGATCCGGGTTCGTAGCCAGCCTCAGCTACCTAGTGAGGCACTCTGCAACTTAGTGAGATCTGGTTTCAAAATAAAGAATAAAAAATAGGGCTGGGGGTATAGCTTGAAGGTAGAATGCCCCTGAGTTCAATCCCCAGTACTACACAAAAAAAGGGGTCTCACTAAGTTGCTGAAACTGGCCTTGAACCTCTGATCCTCTTCTCTCAGCCTCCCAAGTACTGGGATTACAGGTGTGTGCCACCACGCCCAGTGTTTAGGGCCCATATATATATATAGGCAAATATGAATTCAGGTAGTTAGGTGGGTTTCATCTACCACCTTAGGGGAAGGATCCTTGGGAAGTAGAGATAGAGCCATCATATTCTAAGACCTCTTGGGGCCTTGAGGTTTGAATGGGGTGGATTAGTATTCTGTTCCTACCAAAGTACTCTGCATGTGGATATAACCAACTGATAAAGGATTCCTTCTGGTTATGAATTAATTTCCTAGTATATGATTGACAACTGTGGGAATAGAGTTAATTGAGTTAAAAGGGGAATAGTATGTGTTTAACCTTTCTGTTAATTAATTAATTTATTTATTTTTGTGTGTGGTAGTGGGGATTGAACTCAGGGGCGTACTACCCCCAACCTTATTCTTATTTTTACTTTGAAACACGGTCTCTCTAGGTTGCTGAGAGTCTCACTACTTGCTAAGTCTGTCCTCAGACCTGGTATACTCCTATCTCAGCCTCCCAAGTACTAGGATTACAGGCATGTTCCACCATGCCTGGCTTCTATTTTATTTTGAAGCAGAATCTCAGTAAGTTGTTGAGGGTCTTGCTGAGTTGCTGAGGCTGGTCTTGAACCTGTGATCCTCCTATCTCAGACTCTCAAGTACTAGAATTACAGGCACATGCCTCCACACGTGGCACCTTTCCATTTTTATTATTAATATTGGTATGAAGGTTGAACCATTGAGCATTCAACCATCAAGCTACAGCCCCAGCCCTTTTTATTTTTTATTTTGAAACAGGGTCTTGCTAAATTGCTGAAAGTCTTGCTGAGTTGCTGAGGCTGGCTGTGAACCTGAGATCCTCCTGCCTCAGCTTCCCAAGTACTAGGATTACAGGCATGCTCCTCCATATCTGGCAACTATCTATTTTTAATAATTCTGTGCCTATAGAAGAGTTGTAAGAATAATACAAAGAATTCCCATGTATTCTTCTCCCAGCATTCATTTGACCACTTGCTTTATTGTTCCTTGGGAGAGGATGTTAAGGTAACACTGGAATGCTTACAGCAAGTCAAGCATGCTTTATAGGCTTTATCTCATATGATCATTGCAGCAACCTAATAACATAAAGGTACTCTTATCTTCATTGGTTAGAAAGAAAAACTAAGGCTTATAGAAGTTAGATTAGTTGCTGGAGATCCTAGAGCAAGTAAATTGCAGAGGTGGACTTAAACACAGATCTTTTTAATGAGACGGTTCCTGTTTGTCATCATCTTCTACTGGTAGATATAGAGACCTGCATCTAATACAGGCTTTGAGTGTGTGTGTGTGTGTCTTACTAGGGATGGAACCTCAGGAACCTTCTACCTCTGGGGTACACCTCCAGCCCTATTTTATTTTTTATTTGGAAACAGGGCCTTGCTAAGTTGCAGATGGCCTCACCAAGTTGCTGAGGCTAGCCACGAACCTGCGATCCTCCTGTCTCAGCCTCCCCCATACTGAAATTATAAGCGTGCACCACCACGCCCAGCCTGACACAGGCTTGGCTGCGAAGATCATAACCATTGGGTGATTTGTTTTGCCTCTGTTTCTCACTTTTCTTTTCTTTTAAAGGAACCCACTGTCCCTGGCCCTGACTTACCTTGCTGAGCTTTTTAGCTACATAAATCAATTTTTGGCTCTAGAATAGCTGATTAATTCATTTAAGGTAAAAATAGAGGAGCTGGGTGTGGTGGTGCACGCTTGCAATGACAGCATTTGGGAGGCTGAGACTGGAGGATCCGGGTTTGTGGCCAGCCTCGGCTACCTAGTGAGGCACTCTGCAACTTAGTGAGACCCTGTTTCAAAATAAAGAATAAAAAATAAAGAATAAAAAATAGGGCTGGGGGTATAGCTTGGAGGTAGAATGCCCCTGGGTTCAATCTCCAATACCGAAAAAAAAAAATAGAGGCTGAGGTTTATATATTGAGTTTGATGTTGAAGTCATTGGTGAAGTGAGAGTATACCCTTTGCCTCACCTAACTTCCTTGTGTTTACTACATTCTGTTTTGCAAGGGGATAAATCAGGAGAGGTTTTTCCTTTTGGGCAAATGACCTAGGGTTACTGGACTATTCTTTGTTCTATTAATTACCCCTCCCCCCCTCCGGTACTAGGGATTGAACCTATTGGTGTTCTACCTCCAAGCTACACCTCCAACCTTTTTTTATTTTTTTAAATTTTTAAACAGAATCTCGCTAAGTGCTGAGGGTCTCACTAAGTTGGTAAAGCTGTCCTTGAACCTGAGATCCTCCTGTCTCAGCCTCCCACGTATTGGGATTACAGGTATGTACCATCATGCCTAGGGAGATCAAGACTCTTGACCCCCTTCCTGGCTGGCTGAAGAGCCCTCAGCATATTGCTCCTAGGAAACCAGCAAAGATGATAGTGAGGTTTGGTCTTTAGATTGGTTCTACTTTCTTTGTAATGACTTTTTTCCCCTCTCTTTATTTTGTCCAGAGGGATCTCTTGGCTTTGATGGAAATAGGTTTTCTAGAACCTTGAACTAAGACTATAAATTAGTGGCTCATGGGCCACATGTGGCTGGCAAATGTCTTTTTGACTTGATTAATGTTAAACTTTTTCATTAGTGACCAATATTTAAAAGCCAGAGGATTTCACATAAAAACCCAGATTCCAGTTTCCAGCTTGGACACATATAGGGCATTTGGCTAGAACTGGAGAGTAGTAGCTCTAGGTCACTACTATCCCTACCAGCCTCCTTTATACCTGGCTTCTGTAGACAATTGAATTTTCAACTCCAGACCTAGAATTTGAACTTCAGTGAGTGGGTGAAGTGCAGTTTAATGAGCTAGTTAGTGGTAGTTACTTTATTCTTGGTTACCAAGAAGAGTCCTACTTTCTTGGATAGGTTGAAAAATAGCTCATAAATAAGATCAAGAGTGTATCCAAAGTAACTGTTATTTCTATTTCTGTCAGAGTTTCATATCCATGAATATGGGGAAATAATGATTTATAGATCCTGGAGAGTTGTAGGCATCTTTTATATCCTGCTTGTTTGGATTTACTGATTAATTCCCTGCACACAGGTACTACTGCCAGCAGAGGGTGCTGTCCACTTACCCAGCCAGTTGTCTTCTTGGCTCAGCTGAGCGACAGCTGTTGGGCATGTGCCCTGGGTTTGTGTGAGACTTTGGGCATGTCCTTTTGGTTCCCATCCCCAGTGCCCACCCCTTAGACCCTGGCCAGGTTCTTGTGTCACTGGGGACTCTGTTCAGTAACAGGAAACTGGGGAAAGTTTAATTGTTTTCTCCTCTCTTTCCCATGCAGCTGAACAAAAGGTTCATCCTCAGTTTTCTCCATGCCCATGGGAAGCTGTTTACCCGGATTGGGTAAGTGTGCAGGATGTTTATTTTATTTTCCTACATTACAAGTCATTTTGGAATTTAATATTGTTAGCAACTAGACTGTGTTTGTAACTGAGGGCACAGGGTGTGAGTTCTTAGAGGCCTCCAGCTTCTCTTCCCTTCACTCTCATCTCCTGCTATGTTCATAAAGTTTAGAAAATATTAACTCTCCATCTCTGTCTCTTCTTTCTCTTACCTTTACTAATCCCTCCCCCTCCCTTAAGGTCAGTATTTTTCTAGCCCCCTCCCCTAATTCCCCCAGGTTTCTCTTTCTTCTGCCTTCCGGTCCAGTCCCTAGTGATCTGCTTGAGGCAGTCATGCTGCATCCCTGGGTGCAGCTGCCAGTGGTCCTTCTGGGGAAAAACTGTCCACTAATTTTCTCTCAAAGATAAGAGGAACATTTTCTTTCCTTCGTGTCCTTCTGACCAATACCTCTTCCTTCTTTGCTGTTTCCTTTACCAAATTGCTGATCTCAGTAAATACCAAGACTGTACGATGGTTTCACCATCCATCATGGATTTACATGTATATCTCAGGAAAGGTATGTGTGCAAAACGCTATTACTTTACCCCTTAAGTCCCTGAAAGCGATTCAGTTTTGAGTATTCCTTTGGTAGATCAGAGTTCTTCCTCACAGTGTAAAACTTGTGATTCTAAAGCCTGACTTAATGTCTTCATATCAAAGCAGAGGTATGCTGAGCATCTCTTCAGGGCCTTCCTGGGTATAGGACAGTGAAGAGAGGGAGAGGTGGCAGTGTTCCCAAACAGGTCTTCTCCTGGATTTTAATATTTTCTGAGGTTTTAATATTTTGGAGGTTTTATTGTGAACTATCCTTTGAGGTGTTTGTTTTGGATTATAAATCTCCAGTTATTGCCAATGTTTCCCTTTCACTTTCTGCCATAAACTTGTAAGTTTATCTGTAATGCTCTAGGAAGTTTCCTTAGTAGGAACAGGAACTATATCAGTTTCTACATACTTTGTATTTAACTCTTTTGAGAAGCTGAAAGGTTTTGTTCTGATTGAAGAAACACTGACCCATGGATGGTGAACTGGGAATACTTAGTACATAATCATTTGGCAAGCCTGGGCAAGAGTTATAGTAAGGCCATTTGAAAGATAGTTGCGATTTTGAAATGACTTGGGAAAATTAGAGAAGTACCAAAAGATGAATCTTTATCAGTAGAACTAAGTTTTAAGTATCTACTAGGTACATTGATAGTTCTCATCTCTCCACCCTCACTCCAAACTCCAACCTAGCTAACAGTATAAGCTTTACTGCAGCATGAGATTTTGCTTACACTCTCTTTTTTTTTTTTTTGTACTGGGGATTGAACCCAGGGGCATTCTACCTCCAAGCTATACTCCCAGCCCTATTTTATTTTTTTATTTGGAAACAGAGTTTCACTAGGTTGATGAGAGTCTCACTACTTGCTGAGACTGTAAACCTTTGATCCTCCTGTCTCAGCCTCCTGAGTGTTAGGATTACAAGCCTGTGCCACCACACCCAGCTCTGCGTTATACTCTTGTATCCTGAGTGTCTGACATATATAATAGGTGCTCAGTTAATAGTTGTTGTATGAATGAGTGAATCATTATAAGAAATGGATGTATAATGAAAGATTAGAGAGAAAGATCTGGTACTCTTGTAGGTTATAGTAGACCTAGGCTGATCACTAGTAAGTACTGTAAAGCTGCAGTTATAAGAAGGATAAGATGATAATAAAGTGATCTGATAAACTGGGCGTGGTGGCGCACACCTGTAATCCCAGCATTCGGGAGGCTGAGACCGGAGGATCTGGGTTCGCGGCCAGCCTCAGCTACCTAGTGAGGCACTCCGCAACTTAGTGAGAACCGGTTTCAAAATAAAGAATAAAAATAGGGCTGGGGGTGTAGCTCGGCGGTAGAATGCCTCTGAGTTCAATCCCCAGTACTGCAAAAAAAAAAAAAAAAAAAGTCATCTGATAAAGTAACACATCATAGCTAACAATTCCTTATCTCTTTATCTTTTTTAGTTCATCTTTTGCTCTCCTTCTGCCTTTCACTGAATGTTTTCTTTATCCCTTTTCCTATGTGTGTTCGTTATATATATTTTCCTGTTGCTCTGAGTCAGGGTTTCTCAGCCTCAGTATTATTGACATTTTGAGCTAGATAATTCTTTGTTATAGGGCCTATTCTGTGCATTGTACAATGTTTGACAACGTCTTGGCTTCCTACTACTGCATGCACACTTCACCCTCCAAGTTGAGATGCTTACAGTTGGCTTCAGATATGCCAGATATTCCTTAGGGAGAACTACTGTTTTAGGTATTTCTTGGTCAGTCAGAAACTTTGGGGGCTGAAAAAGTTATAAATCTTGTTCAATGTTATAGAAATATTTAGAATACCTGGGCATGGTGGCACATGTTTGTAATCCCAGTACTTGGGAGAGTGAGATAGGAGGATCTCAGGTTCCAGAGCAGCTTCAACAAGTAGTGAGACTCTCATCAACCTAGCAAGATCCTGTTTCAAAATAAAAATAAAATAGAGTTGGGGATGTACCTCAGAGGTAGAATATCCATAGATTCAATCCCCAGTACCACAATAAATAAACAAACAAAAAGTAAGAAACAAACTGGGTGCTGGATAATATTTTAAAAGGTAGAAACCCATGTCAGATGTGGTGGTGCAGGCTTGTAATTCCAACACATTGGGAGGCTGAGTCAGGAGGATCACAGGTCGCAATTTAGTGAGACCTTGCTTCAAAATAATGTATAAAAAATAGGACTGGGGGTGGAGCTCGAGGGTAGAATGCCCCTGGGTTCAGTCCCCAGTACTGCAAAAATAAAATAAAATAAATCTTAAAAAAAAGAATAAAATAGGGCTGGGAGTATAGCTCAGAGGTAGAATGCGCCTGAGTTTAACCCCTAGTACTGCAAGATAGATAGATAGATAGATAGATAGATAGATAGATAGATAGATAGATCGGTCAGTGGGTGTAGCTCAGAAGTAGAATGCCCCTGGGTTCAATCCCCAGTACTAAAAAAAACAAAAAAAAAAAAACAAAAAAAAGGAAAAAAAAAAGGTAGAAACCTGTGCCAGGCTTTGGTGCACATTTGTAATTCCAGTACTTGGGAGGCTGAGACAGGAGGATTGCTGGTTCAAAGCCAGCCTCAGCAATGTAGCGAGGCTCTCAGAAACCTAGCAAGACTCTGTTTCCAAATAAAGAAGAAAAATTGGGCTGGGGTGTAGCTTGGAGGTAGAATGCCTCTAGGTTCAAACCCCTGTACCAAAAACAACAAAAAAAGTAAGAAGAAATCCAAGTTGGCCATGGTGGTACATGCTTATAATTCCAGTACTTGGGAGGCTGAGACAGGAGGATCACAGGTTCAAAACCAGCCTGGCAAGTTAGCAACTTTGTGAAGCTCTCAGCAACCTAGTGAGACTTTGTTTCCATATAAGAAATAAAATTGACTGGGGGTATATCTTGAAGGTAGAAAACCTCACCCTAGTGCAAAAAAAAAAAATGTGGAAACCGAGCCAGGCAGCCGGGTGTAGTGGCGCACGCTTGTAATCCCAGTACTTGGGAGGCTGAGAACAGAGGATCTGAGTTCGTAGCCAGCCTCAGCTGCTTAGTGAGGCCCTCCGCAACTTAGTGAGACCCTGCTTCAAAATAAAGAATAAAAAATAGGGCTGGGGGTATAGTTCAGAGGTAGAATGCCCTTGGGTTCAATCCCCAGTACCACAAAAAAAAAAAAAAAAAAGAAACCCAGCCAGGCATGGTGCTGTACAGCTTTAATCCTAGTATTTGAGAGGCTGAGACTGGAGGATCACAGGTTTTGCGGCCAGCCTCAGCTACTTAATGAGGTCCTCTGCAACTTAGTGATACCCTGTTTCAAAATACAGAATAAAAAATACTTAGAATGCTCCTGGGTTCAATCCTCAGTCACACACACACACACACACACACACACACACATTTCAGAATATAATTTTTATCAGATTAAGTGTTAATTTGACCTTTATTTCCCTCTTTTAAAATTGTGTGTGCATGTGTGTGAGACAAGGGTCTTGCTGAGTTGCTGAGAGCCTCACTAAATTCCTGAGGCTAGCTGAAAACCTGCAATCCTCCTGTCTCAGCCTCCCAAGTACTGGGATTACAAGTGTATGCCACTACTGTCTAAAAGTTCTCATATTTTGTTTGTTTATGGTACTGGGGATTGAACCCAGGGGCATTCTACCTCAGAGCTACACCTCCAACCTATTTTATTCTTTATTTTGAAACAGGGTCTCACTAAGTTGCAGAGAGCCTCAGAAGTTTCTGAGGCTGGCCTTGAATCTGCAATCCTCGTATCTCTGCCTCCCAAGTACTAGAATTACAAGCATGTGTCACAACACTCAGCTAAAATTCTCATATATAAACACAGATATTTTGGAATAAGCTTGGGAAAGAGTCACAGTAATTATTGAAAAGGTAGTAGAAAACGAGACTCCCTCCAGTCCTTATTTTATTTTTTATTTTGAAACAGGGTCTCACTAAATTGCTGAGGCTGGCCTTGAACTGTGATGCTCCTGTCTTAGCCTCCCAGTAAGGTAGGGACTGGGGATGTAGTTTAGTGGTAGACTATTTGCCTAGTATGTGCAAGGCCCTAGGTTTCATCCCTAGCACCAAGAAAGGGGAAAGCACTAAGGGTAAAAAAAAAAAAAAAAAAATTAAGGCTGGACATGGTGGTGCATGCTTGTAGTCCCAGTACTTGGAAGGCTGAGACAGGAGGATCGAAGATTCAAAGCTGGCTCAGCAATTTAGCGAGACCTAGCCGGGCGTGGTGGCGCACGCTTGTAATCCCAGCATTCGGGAGGCTGAGACCAGAGGATCCGGGTTCTCGGCCAGCCTCAGCTACATAGTGAGGCACTCCGCAACTTAGTGAGACTCGGTTTCAAAATAAAGAATAAAAAATAGGGCTGGGGGTGTAGCTCAGAGGTAGAATGCCCCTGAGTTCAATCCCCAGTACTGAAAAAAAAAAAAAAAAAAAAAAAAAATTTAGCGAGACCTTCCACAACTTAGTGAGACCCTATTTCCAAATAAGAAATAAAATCGGGCTGGGGGTGTAGCTCAAGGATAGAATGCCTCTGGCTTCAATACTCAGTGCCACACACACACAAACAAAAAAAATTACTTAGATATAGCTGTAAGGTGCCCTGTGTCTAAATATGAGTCATAACCAAGCTGTGCATGATGGCACACGCTGGTAATCCCATTGCTTAGAAGTCTGAAACAGGAGGCTTGAAGATTCAAGGCCAGCCTCGGCAACTTAGTGAGACCCTTGGCAACCTAGTGAGACCTTGTTCCAAAATAAAAAATAAAGTAGGGCAAGAGTTATAGCTCAAAGGTATAATGTCCTTGGGTTCAATCCCCAGTACCACTAAAAAAAAAAAAAAAAAAGTCATAACCAGATAATCTTGATTTTTATGGTATAACAGTAAGAGAAGTAGGTTTATGGTGCATCTGGAGAGATATAGGTTAGTCTTAAGAAAATTTCAGACAGAAAATGTTTGGGAATTTCTTTCTGTGGATGCCTTACATTATCTCATTTGTCTGAGGTGGTTTACTGTGGTCCAGATTATTTAGAATCTTTTCTGTTCATGAATATAACATTATTTTGTCAAAAAGCCAAATCCAATTTGTTGTCACCTTTATTAAAGATGAGTTATAGCCAGTCATGGTGGCATGCGCCTGTAATCCCAGGAGGATTGCATGCCAGTTTGAGGAGGTCAGCTTCAGCAACTTAGTGAGCCCTTTGCAACTGAGACCCAGTTGTGAAATAAAAAACTAAGTGTGGTGGCGCACACTTGTAATCCCAGTAGTTGGGAGGCTGAGACAGGAGGATTGCAGATACCTGGCTGCAACCTAGTGAAACCTTGTTTCAAAACAAAGAATAAAGCCGGGCATGGTGGCACACACTTGTAATCCCAGCATTTAGGAGGTTGAGACTGGAGGATCCGGGTTCGCGGCCAGCCTCAGCTACCTAGTGAGGCACTCTGCAACTTAGTGAGACCCTGTTTCAAAATAAAGAATACAAAATAGGGCTGGGGGTGTAACTCAGAGGTAAAATGCCCCTGAGTTCAATCCTTAGTTCTGCAAAAATAAATAAATAAATAAATAAATAAAATAAATAAAAAACAAAATAGGGGTGAGGATGGAGCTCATAGGTAGAATGCCCCTGGGTTCAATCCCTAGTAGCACAAAAATCAAAACAAAAAACCTACCATAACTCGCCAGAC
This sequence comes from Graphiurus murinus, assembly GCA_004027655.1. Classification (NCBI taxonomy): domain Eukaryota; kingdom Metazoa; phylum Chordata; class Mammalia; order Rodentia; family Gliridae; genus Graphiurus; species Graphiurus murinus. Next base: position 10,031 of record PVLC010040410.1, read on the forward strand.
ATGGTGGTACACGGTTGGAATCCCAGTAATTGGGAGGCTGAGACGAGGATCACAGGTTCAAAGCCAGTCTCGGCAACTTAGCAAGGCCCCCAGTCCTATTTTTTATTCTTTATTTAGAAACAGTGTCTCACTAAGTTGCGGAGGGCCTGGCTAAGTAGCTGAGACTGGCTGTGAACCTGCAGTCCTCCTGTCTCAGCCTCCCAGTTACTGGGATTACAAGCATGCACTACCATGCCCAGCTGAGTTATGGTAGTTTTTAGTGAAGAAAATGGATATCAATTCTGGGTATACCTCAGACCCTGGATGAGTATTCCTCTTATCCTGTCCTAAAGGTAAAAGAGAGTTGAGCACAAACTTCATTCAGGAAGGCAGAAATAGCAATAACATTGCTATTGTTTTTTAAAAAAGTATAGAAGTCTGTAAGTCTAGAAAAGCAGTGAGCCCAGGCCACACACAGCATCATGGACTGCTGCCTAATTACCAAGAAGATGTGAAATGTGGAGGCATTGAAAATGAATTAAGGCTGAGGAGACTGTAATGGGGAGCAGCTGAATGCACGTTGCTGTCCCATCCACCTTTTGATCTGTTCATCCAGTATTGGTCTTCTCTGTGCCTGGCATTCCATGGTATATACTTGAATGCCTACTGTGTGCAAGACAAGCGTATTTACTCAGCATCAACTGACAAGAGATTGAGAGCTTTAATGAGTTCACGTGCCAAAAAAAGAGTTTGTTTTTCACCACTCACTAATTACAAGACTTTGAGAATAAACAAGTCAAAATTTCTGTGGGCTTTAGTTTCCTTATTAGTGGTTTAAATAGATGATCTCTGAGGTCCATTCTGGTCTTTATGTTCTATGGCACTATAATGTTTTCTCTCATTTCTACTCTGTCACACCCCCCCCCCCCCGACTGCTCCTATCTTGCTCCGTGTTTTCAGAATTAAAAAGTTGAAAGCCGAGTGTGGTGGCACATGCTTGTAATACTAGTACTTGGGAAGCTGAGACTGGAGGATCACAGGTTCAGGGACAGCCTCAACAATTTGGTGAGGCTCTCAGCAACCTAGTGAGACTCTGTTTCCAAATAAGAAATAAAATTGTTCTGGGGATGTAGCTTGGAGGCAGAATGCCTCTGGGTTCAATTCCCAGTATCACACACACAAAAAAAAAGGGGGGGGAGAAAAGGCTGGGCTTGGTGGTGCACGCTTGTAATCCCAGTACTTGGGAAGCTGAGACAGGAGGATTGCACATTTGTGGCCAGCCTCAGATACTTAAGTGAGGTCCTCTGTAATTTAGTGAGACCCTGTTTCAAAATAAAGAATTAAAAATAGGGCTTGGGAAGCCAGGCGTGGTGGTGCACACTTGTAACCCCAGCATTTGGGAGACTGAGACTAGAGGATCCAGGTTCGTGGCCAGCCTCAACTACTTAGTGAGGCCCTCCGAAATTTAGTGAGACCCTGTTTCAAAATAAAGAATAAAAAATAGGGCTGGGGCTGTAGCTCAGAGGTAGAATGCCCCTGCCTGGGTTTAATCCCTAATGCCACACACACGCACACACACAAAAAATAAAGTTGAGAAAAGTTAGGAAGCCCGATTCCTTTCTGTAGAGAATGTTGTCCTGCCCAGCTGTGTTTCTCAGCATCAGAGGAGTTGGGTCCTGCCCTTTTAGTCACTATCTGAGTCACTCTGAAGTCTGGGTTCCAGTGTTGTCTGAAAGATTGGTTTCTTGAAACTGCCATTCAAATGAGACAGGGTGTCTCTAGAGATCACTTTGTAAGGCAGCCACTTAAGTCAGTGAAATGTGTATCATGAAAATGATTGCATCTTCTGAGGTTTTAAATAATAGGGACTAAGTCTTCGTGGACTCAGGAAGAAGAATCAGGAGTGCTGGGTGGCTCCTGATACACAGATGCTTTCCTGGTGAGAGGCTAATCGGACCTGCCTTCGGCCTCCAGTGAGAGAGGTCAGGAAGCTGGCAGCCTGTAGGTGCTTGATTTGTGACAAATGGAATAATTTTGCTTCTATTATTGCCTTGCTTAAAGTCAGCAAATTAGTTTTTACTTGCTCGCCTGGTCATGCTATTTGTGCAGCTTCAGGGTCTCTTGGAATTCAAAGACTGATATATTTATTTTGGATTTTTTTTTTTTTTTTTTTGGTGGTACCGGGGATTGAACTCAGGGGCATTCTACCTTCGAGCTGTACCCCCAGCTCTATTTTTCAATTCTTTATTATTTTTTGTTTTGTTTTGTTTTGAGGTACTGGGAATGGAACCCGGGAGCATTCTACCTCCGAGCTACACCCCTAGCCCTATTTATTATTCTTTATTTTGAAACAGGGTCTCACTAAGTTGTGGAGGGCCTCACTAAGCAGCTGAGGCTGGCCGCAAACCCAGATCCTCTGGTCTCAGCCTCCCAAATGCTGGGATTACATGTGTGCGCCACCATGCCTGGCTCCATTCTTTATTTTTGAAATAGGGTCTAAGTTGCGGAGTGCCTCACTAGGTAGCTGAGGCTGGCCTCGAACCCAGATCCTCTGGTCTCAACCTCCCAATTGCTGGGATTATAAGCAGACACCACCACGCCCAGCTCTTATTTTGGATTTTGAATTTTTAAAAATACAGTGTTTGTGGAGCCGGGCGTGGTGGCACACGCTTGTAATCCCAGCATTTGGGAGGCTGCGATGGGAGGATCTGGGTTCTCGGCCAGCCTCAGCTACTTAGTGAGGCACTCCGCAACTTAGTGAGACCCTGTTTCAAAATAAATAAAAAATAGGGCTGGGAGTATAGCTCGGAGGTAGAATGCCCCTGAGTTCAATCCCCAGTACCACCAAAAAAAAGATATATATATATATATATATATGTATACATATATATGTATATATATGTATACATATATATATATATATATATAGGGCTGGGGATGTAGCTCAGAGGTAGAATGCCCCTGAGTTTAGTCCTCAGTACTGCAAAAAAAAATAAAGGCTGGAGGTATAGCTCGGAGGTAGAATGCCTGAGTTCAATCCCCATTAGCGCAAATAAAATAAAATAAAATAAAAATAATAATGATAATACTCAGTATATAGACATGTCACTTTAGTTATCTCATATTGTCAGGCATTTTATTTTATTTATTTATTTATTGTGGTACTGGGATTGAACTCAGGGGCATTCTACCTTCGAGCTATACCCCCAGCCCTACTTTTTTTTTTTTTGCGGTACTAGGGATTGAACTCAGGGGCGTTCTACCTCCAAGCTACACCCCCCAGCCCTATTTTTTATTTATTTTGAAACCGGGTCTCACTAAGTTGCGGAGTGCCTCACTAGGTAGCTGAGGCTGGCCACGAACCCGAATCCTCCGGTCTCAGCCTCCCAAATGCTGGGATTACAAGCGTGTACCACCACGCCCTGCGCCCTACGTTTTTTATTATTCTTTATTTTGAAACCGAGTCTCACTAAGTTGCGGAGTGCCTCACTAG
>PVLC010040411.1:0-13781 GCA_004027655.1 Graphiurus murinus
TATCTAAGTCTGACTGTGTGGAGTATGATCCTTTGGAACTGGTTTGTGAGAGGAAGTTGGAAGGGCCAGAATGTGCCAGATGGTAGAGACTGTGCTCAGGAGATTTGGGAGGGCAACGATGATTCTCAAGAAGAGGTCACTTGTGTTACACTTTGACAAATAACTTGTCGCATTTTTTCCCCAAACTTTGTGTGAGGCCAAATTTAATGATGGGCTGATTAATAAAATTGTGGAGGAAATCTGAAAGCAACAAAATATCCACACTGCATTATGGGTACCGATGTCCACATTCAGCAAACTGCACACCGAGTTTCAGGAGCAGGAAGTAGAGCAGAGAGGTTTTATAGATTTTCAGTTTGGCCAGAAAGGCATGTATAAAACTGGGGCTTGGAGAGATGATGTTATGGAAGGAAGGAAGACAGCTGAAGGGAAGGACGAAGCGGTGTCGGTGATGAAGGCAGGGCCAGCAATGACTGCGATGGAGGTGGCAGATGGAGTTGGGACCAGGGGTGGCCCAGATGGACTTGGGGCCAGCGCCCCCCTGGATGGAGTGGGCCCGAGGTTAGTTAGAAAGGCCCCTGTGGCAATGATTAAGGAGGGCATGACTACTTTTCTGTTGACGGCCTATCTTGGAGCCCATGTAATGCTGGCTTTGTTAGAAAGCAGGCCATGGAGGCCCCTCTCCTGAATTCAAAGGAAGACCTGGGAAGCAGGCAACATAAGGCAGGGTCAGAATCCCTGCAAGCAGGCCCAAATGGGGCACTTTGTGAAGCTGTAAGAGTGAAGCCAACATCACGAGAAAAACACGCAAGATTTAGAAATGTCAGAAACATGGAGATACTGCCAGGAAAGCCTGCTATCTGTGAGCCCTGCAGCCTGGCTGGAAGAGGCAGGAAACAGCCCATTGCAATCAGCCAGGCCTCCGGGGCAGGGCTGCCAAGGCCACTTGGAGGTCACCTCTTACTGCCATGTACCCTGGATGCCAGAAGTGGAGTTGCAAGATCAGAGGCTTGCCCTGCTGGATTGTGTGACTGTTTTGGTCCAATCCCTTCTTTCTATAGCCTTATTCCTCCCTTTGGGAATGCAAATGTTTACTCTTTGTCATTGTACATTAGAACTATGTAACTTGCTTTTTATCTTGATGTCCATTGTCTTTTTCACAGGGGCTCACAAGACTTCACCTTGAGTCTCAGAGGAGACTTTGGGACTTTTCAGCAATGCTGGAGCCATTGAGACAGTGGAAACTCTTGGAGAGGAATACATGCATCTTGCATTCTGAGCTAGCATGAACTCTTTAGGGAGGAGGGATGGAATGTTATAATTGGACATAAAATGTCCTGCAAAGAGATCATTTACTATTGTTTGGAGTGGATGTAATGAGTCATGAGGGTTGTAATCCCAGCAGTGGATAAGTCCATTGTGATGGATTTATCTGGGTGCTGGCCTAGGTTGGTAGGGTGTGTCTGGAGGGGCTGCATCCCTGGGTGCAGCCTTGGGGATTGTGTATGGTTCCTCCTCTCTCTCTCTCTCTCTCTCTCTCTCTCTCTCTCTCTCTCTCTCTCTCTTCCATCCTCCATGAAGTGAGGAGCGCAGCCCACGTGCTCTCCCTCCTCTGCCTCCCACCACCATGCCCTGAGAGCTGCAATCCCTGGCCTCACAGGGATGGAACCCCAAATTATAAAAAAATAGATCTTTCCACCAAGTTACATGGCCAAGTCTTTAGGAGGCAGCTGTGGAGAATGCTTACTGAAACAGTCTTCTAAAATATTTTATATACGTTATCCAGAAGTTGGCTTTCTTACTCTGTTGCTATTTTCTTTTTCTTTCTGTTGATGTCAGCCAGCATGTCACTCTCTGAAGGTAATTTTTTCAGCCCTAAGGAAAGAGATAGAAATTTAAGGACTGTCAAAAAGGCTGGGGAGACACACGAAAGGAATGAATTTCAAAGAGAACTGTTATAATGATTGATAGTCATTTCTAGAATTGATATAATTGAATTTATAGAATTGATAATCAAAACCCTTGTAATTGAAACCCTTTCCAGAAATTCAAGGAAGAGAATTTCCTTCCTAACATTCTCAGCTTCTCAGGAGGGAAAGAGCTTTCTCGTAGGAGAAGGAGGTCTTTGAGTCATTTCTGAGTTTAAATTGATGATCAAAATTGTTGAAAACTAAGAATTCCCCTCAACAGGATTTTCAATTTTCCAGAGATCCTTAAAAATACTGTGGCTTGACTCAAACACCTCTCTCTTTCTTGGACATTTCCTGACATTGAGCTCACGTCTTAAGTATTCTTCCTTCAGTTTTCAGGGAATTGGAAGAACTTTAGTTCTCACAGTGTAATCATGAAGCATGTAGTGATGGAAAGGTACCATCACCTAATAATTGCATTTGACAAGAAGAAGAGCCATGAATTAAAAAAGGAAAGTGGCATAGGTTTGAATATGCCGGAGGCACAGAGTTCATGACAAGATAAAGTTACAGTGGAAAAGACCTAATGACGGAACAAAAAGGAGGCCAACTGATGCCTCCTCAGTTATCCCCATCATGCTTCCTCTGGGAGGACATACTAGTTGGTATAATTAAAAGTGTGAGCGACAGAGGAGTACTGCCAAGTGTCTTTTCAAACATAATCTAGAGGATGCACGTGCAAAACAGGAAAAGAACAGAATTGCGCGATAGAAAGGCCATCCAGTACATGAAGATGTTATTTCACACATATGCATGTCTTGAGAAGCATCAGTCATCCTAGGTACATGCCCAGCAGAAATATTTATACATGTTCAGCAAAAGACATGTGCTAGGTTGTTCTTGGCCTCATCATTTATAATAGTTGTAGGAGTCTATCAACATAGAATGAGTAAGCTATGGATATGTACGTGTGTATACATATGTGTGTATGTATATATATGCACACATACATATATTCAAATCCATGTATTATGGGTAAATATATGGATTTCTATATACTAGTGAAAACAACGGACTACAAAATAAGAATGAATTTTGCAATTTCATGTTGAGAGAAACACATCAAATAGAATGGAGTGTACCTTCTATGAGTCCATTCAGATAAAGGAAATACAGCAAATCTATTTGCTGCTATTAGAAATAGGCCCTTTGACCTTGGTGGTGCGGGTATACAGTGGCTGGAAATGGCACAAGGGCTGTTCCTGAGTGCTGGATTGTTCCTTTTTTTCTAAATCTACATGATCATTGCATGGGTGTGTGTGATCAATTTGAGAAAAGTCATGATACATGTGTGTATATATTATACAAAGATTATTTAGAAAATTTCATCTTACAAAAAGGCAATTAGATATGAGTAGAGAATTGAAAACACAATAAGCATGATAAAGGACTTTCAACTACTCCCTGGGATGGCCACCCACATGTCATCCTCTTATCATTGTTCAATACTCCATTGGTGACATTTGCTGATGCTCCTATTTCTAGACATGGATATATGTGGAAGTCGGAAAAGAAAATATATCCTTCTTAGGAGAAAGAGAAGGCCAATTTGAAAGGAAGCCAGCACATCAACGTAGAACTATGTTGTAGAGGATTTTGAGTGAGAATCCAATGAGTGATTGCATGAACTGAATTCACTGAGGAAGTAGCCATGGGACTTCTGAAAATCAGCCACTGGATACTTGAAAAGGTATTCAAGTTTCATTTAGTGGAAAACAGAACACCTTACCATTTCCTAACTCCCTTGGTTGGTGATTTTATGTGTCTGAATATAGAGAATTAAGTGAGGGCAGCAACTGCCTTGCATCTCATTGTGACCCACCAGGGAGGTCTTGTCCTGAGAAGGTGGAATCCTGATTTTTCATTAATTAGAGCATGGAGAACTTGGTCAAAATCATCCGGGATGCGAGGGAAGGCTCCCTGTGAGTCAAACCATTTCTCCTGGTTCTCAGAAATCATAACGTAACTCTATTGACTTGATCCTGACCTCTTTCTGGTGCCTATTTTGTTTTGTTCAGAAGCATCCACTTAGGTAAGGACTTGAAAAATGAGTCAGCATGTGAGCCATTCAGTTGGAATTCATTAGCAAAGTAAAATAACTTTACTATGTTTCTGAAATATGTTCATAGATAGGTTCTCCTTTGTTTGTTTTCCTACCTTGGCCAATTTCTGCTTTCATAAAGCCTCAACCTAAGTTAGCATTCTGCTGGAAAGGACAAATAAACAGATATTCAATGCTTAAGTGTAGCCCATTATAGTTTCAGGTTTTTAAAACTTTTATTCCTGGATCTTTGCATTTTTAACAGAATTCTCTTTGAAATTAAAAACCAAACTTTTAGAGACTCAAAATTAAATGATTTCTTATGGTGAAATTTTAGGTGGTTCAATATCAGATTAATTGAGCAGAAGCCTGGCTGCCCTATTGACTTAGTGCAGAGTTAGGAACCCACCTTGCTGGTGTAGACCAGTACATACCCTTGAATACTTGGACAGCCCATCGGCTCTGGAGTTCAGATGTTGGAATGGTGGCTCCCATTGGCTGGAGGATGCCAATGAAAGCTAGCGTTGGCTTCTCCAGGTGAGGAGGGAAGACGAGTTTAAACATGGAGTGCTGGCTGTCCAAGACTGCTGAGTCATCATCCAAGAAAGGGAAGGATAAGGTGTAACCCGTGGCGAAGACCACAGCATCAATGTTCTCCTCAGTCCCGTCCTCAAAGATGGCGGATGTCTCGGTGAACTCCTTCACGTTGGGCTTCACCAGCACTCTTCCAGTAATTATGTGATTTGGCAGGTCATCACTAACAGTTGTTCTGTAGCTAAAAGTTCTACATGATAAGGAGTATAACATGAAGAATTGAGTATAAATTTTCTTCACAAAGAAGTCATGGTAGATAAATGCTCAGGAAACAATCATAGTATTTCAATAATTCCAATGCTATGTTTTGGCATCCTTAGAAAGATGATATGATTTATTGGCCATGAACTTGATTTTCAGAATCATAAGTCAAACTCAACACTGGTTCTACTCCTTATCTATTGTGAGACCTTGAATAAGTGACAAAACACTTTAGCCTCAACTTCCTAACTTGTAAAACTATAATAATAAGCCAGGCATGGTGGCGCACGCTTGTAATCCCAGCATTTGGGAGGCTGAGACCAGAGGATCCGGGTTCATGGCCAGCCTCAGCTACCTAAGTGAGGCACTCCGCAACTTAGTGAGACCCGGTTTCAAAATAAAGAATAAAAAATAGGGCTGGGGATATAGCTCGGAGGTAGAATGCCCCTGAGTTCAACCCCTAGTACCGCAAAAAAACCCCCCAAAACAAAAAACTATTATAATAATATAACGACCATATCAGATTGTGCTAATCAGGTACTGATACGTATTAAATATTGTAAATGATAAAATTTTACTAGAAATAAGGTGTGATTTTTAGCATATTTATGTGCTCTTAATATGATATAAAGATTGACATAAATTGATTGTTAATATTTTTCAAGGGCCAAACAGTGCAACTATGTTTTTGTTTTTTTTTTTTTTCTTTTGCTATGCTGGGAACTGAACTCAGAGCCTCCAACATGCGACCAAATGCTCTTCCCCTGAGCTACATACCCAGCCCTTCTGATCATTTATTTGGGGACTGGGTCACACTAAATTGCCTAGGCTGGCCTCAAACTTACAATCTTCCTGCCTCAGCCTCCTGAGTAGATGGGACTACATGTGTGCTCCACCATACCCAGGAGAATTATAGTTTTGAATTTAGAGAGTGCACAGGAAGTAGTTGGCAGGAAGTAGAGTGTATAACAGGGAGATAGTGGGAGTCTCAAATAAGACAAATATTTAAATCTATGATTCCACACTTCTCACCCCACATACTTTTTTTATATATATACCTTAGAAGAATGAGGTACTACAAACCAAATATTACAAATCAAAATAACTCTATCAAGAGTTACAGTGGTATCCTTTAATTCTTGGTCCTCACAAATAGCTTATCAATTCTGCTGACAAGTCCAATAGCTTAAAAATATGGTTTGCGCCGGGCATGGTGGCGCACGCTTGTAATCCTAGCATTTGAGAGGCTGAGACCAGAGGATCCGGGTTCGCGGTCAGCCTCAGCTACCTAGTGAGGCCCTCCACAACTTACTGAGACCCTGTTTCAAGATAAAGAATAAAAAATAGGGCTGGGGATGTAGCTTGGAGGTAGAATGCCCCTGAGTTCAATCCCCAGTACCGCAAAAAAAAAAAAAAAAAAAAAAAAAAAAAAAAAAAAAAAAAATATATATATATATATATATATATATATATATATATATATATATATATATATATGGTTTGCTTTTCCTAAATCCTAGACCTCACCTGTGTTCTGGTTGTAGCCCATAATTGGCATGGTTAAATTTTGCATTTAGTTTATTCTCTGCCCATCTATTGGTGAGGCATGTGGGAAAGAATTTTTTGACCGCCCTATTGTAACGGGTGAAGAGCGTGGCGTCCATGGGCTCTCCATTATCCCATACCCGGCTCCATATCCAGGCTCCTCCTCTTGTGCTGAGGAAAACCTGCAAGAGAGGAGCGGCCGCCCCGTCAGCACCAGTTCTGTTTCATATCGCCCTGATCTCAGGCGCTCAGAGCATTGTTTTAGTTGTCAAGGGTCTAGTAAGTAAGGTCTACTTACTCCTATCACCTCACCCGCCCTGTGTCACCCGCCCTCCTCTTCCTCCTGGCTCTCTCTAAACACAGCTCTAGCAACTCGATGTCCTTTCAGTAACTTACTGGGTGTCATGGACCTACTTCCACTGTAACCTTTGCTTTAGCTGTGCTAGGTGTCTGGAATCTCTGGGTCTCAGAATGTTAAAAAAAAAATGTTAATATAAATAAATTATGTATGCAGTTTGGAGTTAGGATCCATGTTTTCTCTAAATTCTATCATTCTATATTTCAGAATGATGGAGAAATGTCTGAATACAAAGTATGAGTCAACAAAAATAAAATGGGAAAATCCACACTGGGAATTTTCTCATATTTATGAATGGAAAATGCTACATAGAAACTATACATGAACAGCAGAGTATACATTTTGAGAATGAGTTTTCCTCTCTATTTTGAGTCATTTGCGACTTTGAAGAATGCTGTAGCTTTTTAACAAAAATACAATCACTACTTGCAAGGTCATTAATCACAGATTTCCATGACTCATATAGTTCAGAGAGCTTGGCATGGTGAGGTAGCTTACAAAATGGTTTGTCGTGTATCAATCGTACAGAAAATGTAAGTATCGAAAATCTCATGACTTCTCACTGGAAGTCCTGAATGGAATTCAAACTCTAATTGTGAAGTGTGAAGAGTGATCACCCACACTCTGCCAGAGTCCGCAACATTCTCTAGAGAGAGGAGACGGCCTCTCCTTCCTGCTCCTCACTCTTCCGAGTCAGCGAGAGACACAGACTTTTATTCATGGTTGTTTGTGTTGTTCTCTTGTTTGAAATTTACTTCTAGTATAAAAACTCTGGTATCTTTTGTATAAATCATTTCAGTTTCAATTTTTCCATCTCCCTAGTGTGACTTCATCTAGATAATTTTAAGCGACCCGACTCTAATTTGACTGCTTTCTTTCATGACTCCAATGCATGACGACATGGGAGGATACTGTGATTTTGTTTTCCTCAATTCTTTCTCTCATATATGGTTGGAAGAAAGTGAATCTCATTGTCTTGTAGAGCTAGCAGTCAAAACTGGAATACCACTGCTAAACCAATAGCAAAGAACACCCATGGTCCACATTTATACATAGAAAGTATATACATATAAAGAACAAAAACAGAATTGGTATACAATGCCAAACCTGTTTAGCAACTCGGCTGATCTCGCCGGCCACATCTGCTCCAGAATTCCCAATGCCGACCACAACCACTGTCTTCCCCATGAAGTTGTCTGGGCGCTTGTATTGTTGACTGTGCAGATAGGTGCCTCGGAACTTCTCGATCCCTGTGAGGAAAGGGCCAAATCTCCCAAGTCACAAACAGAAATGGTGAAGGATACTTGGCAAAGTATACTTCTAAATTTGAAGTGTGCAATACTTAAATCCCTTTCTTTGTTGTTGGTCAGCTGCTGCCAATATTATAGACTAGGATTATGCAAGGAACAAAACATTCAATGGTGGTGACAATATGGCTAAGACCAAACTCAAAGCACTCTAATGTTTCTTTTTAAAAAAATCCAATTTTACATTTGCTCAGCATGGTGACTCATTAGTCTTTTTCTTACTCTCTACTTATGTATGATGAACTGAGCTTCACTCTTTGTGACTCTGCAGAAATTCAGAAATCTGTAAAGATCCTTAGCAATATAGAGCAGTACTGTTAAAGTAACTGCATGCCGACCACACATGCAACTTGACACATTAGGGTGGCCATGTGAAAAAGATGCAAAAGTTCCCATTAGTTTTAATGACATAGTTTATTTAACCCAACACAATTTAAACTGTCAATATATAAACAATATATACGGTACTGAGATATTTTACATACATTTAGTATCTCTTCACCATCTGGGATGTATTTTACACCAAAGGCCAATTTTGCTTTAAGTTAATGACATTTCAGATGCTCAGTACTGATGATCTGCTAATGGCTACCCTATTTAACAACACCAGCCATGAAAAAAAAATTGATTACATTTTGAAAGAAAATTTGATTACATTTTGAAAACATTATTTATGTTGGACCAAAGACTAAAACTATTTTTGGCACATGCTATCACTGGAGTCTTGCCCTGACCTGAGACACCTCCTGGATTTCCTCCTCCTCTCTGAGTCCTGCCGCTGTTGCTTCAAAGCCTCCACCATTGTCTCTTTAATGGAGTATTAAAAAACCCTCCTTATTGATGTTCCTGCTTTGGTTCTCCTCTCTATCAATTCATGTTACATGATACCACAAGACTAATCTTTATAAAATACAAATACGATCAAGTACCTGCTCCCCCAACACACACACACACACACACACACACACACACACACACACACACACACACATTGGCCCCTCCATCCCTCTCCCTGCTCAGTCACCTGGTTCAACCTTCCAGAGAATGTCCTTTCCTGAGCTCTCCCATCTGTGTCACACTCCCGGGCTGGCCACACACTGCTGTCTTTTCCTGCAAGCTTCATCCCCTGCCTCATTCACCCGAGGAACCCTTGGTTTCCAGTTCCAGTGTTACTTTTATCATAAGATCTTTCCTGAATGTTCCAGAAAGATAACACACCCCTTCATATCCCACTGTGCCTTGCAAATACTCCTTCCAATGCCCAGGAGAACAGAGGCATCGGGGATCCTTAGAGTCCAGAGATGTGTCTACATGCTCGTCAGTTAAATACCTGCAAAGTCCTGTAAGGGCAGATACTTCTCAGTGTGATGGCCGCTGCAGACCATGACCCCGTCAAAGACGTAGGCATTCTGCTCCCCATCAGCTTCCACCACGACATCCCACTGGCCGGAGGAGGCAAAATCGGGGCGCCTCCTCACACTGCACACCCTAGACTGGGAAACAAGGAAGAGAGTCAGCCTCAGTTCCAGAACACGGTTCTCAGTCTTTGTTTCCCCCCACAAGGATGCTGTGGGAACGTCTGTATTCATAGCTCTTGATTCATTAGGGTGTTTATGCACAACAATTTTCCAGAAAGCATTGCTTCCCAAGGATCAGGACACTTTGGAGCACATAGTACATTAAATTTGTTTCCTATAACCTATATACTATATTCAAGAAAATTAAATGAAAACTAGAATTTAGGGATAAATCCTGAGACAGTATTTTTCCTTTGAGGACTCTGGTGGAAATGCAAGTTGAAACTGTGCCCTGTTCCCGCTGGCTTGGGGACACTTTGCCTTTCTGTGTACGGGTGAGGAACAGGGCTTCCTTCCTCACCAGGAACTGGATGTGCTTCCCGAGACCAAAGTGCCTGACGTACATCCGGAGGTACTCCATCAGTTTGGAGTTGTGCATGTAGTTGGGGTAGTGGTCGGGGACGGGGTAGTCGCTGAAGGCCGTCATCTCCTTGGAGGTGTTGCAGGTCAAGGACTTGTAGATCCCTGGACTTCCAGTTTCAGGTGTCTCCTGCAGGAAACACACAGACCATGGCCTCCAGGATTCAGGTGCACAACAGAGAGTTTGTTAGAGATGATCGACCTGTGGTGCTGAGTTTAGTTTTCCTTGAAATATCATGCTTGGTTGTCAATTTTCCATACTATTACTCAGCAGTATGGTAGCATTGGACTCACTTCTTTTTTACTTGGGGAGATTACCCGGGGACTGGACCTGAGAACGGTCTACCTCTGAGACATACCCTATTTTATTTTGTATTGTGAAACAGATTCTCCCTAGGTTGCTAAGAGTTTCAGGACATTGCTGATACTGTCCTTGAAACTTCCACCCGCCTTTCACAGCCTCCCACTCTGATAGTTATAGAATGTCCCCTCAAGAGCTCATTTCTTAATATTCAGGACTGATATGGTTAAGTCATGAGAGCTGTCATCTCAGCAGTGGATAAACCCATTGGAGTAGACTTATCTGGGTGGTGGCCTGGGAGGGAGGGTGCAGCTAGAGCAGGCGAGTCCCCACGGCTGTGGCCTTGGGGGTTGGCTATGGTTCTCCCCCCTGATCTCTGTCTGGCTTCCAGCCTCGTAATGTGGGAGTGAATCCTTGCTTCATCTCTTCTTCCTGTCACCATGCCCAGGGATCTGTGCTCCCTGGCCTCACAAGGGCTGAACCCAAAACATCTTTATTTGTGTGTGTGTGATACTGTAATTGAACCCATGGGCATGCATTCTACCTCTGAACTACACCTCTAGTCCTATTTTATTTTTATTTTGCAACAGAGTCTCACTAAGTTGCTGAGAGTCTCCCCGCTTGCTGAGGCTGTCCTTGAACCTGTGATTCTCCTGTCTCAGCCTCCTTAGTACTGGGATTACAGACGTGGGCCACCAAACTTGGCTTGAACCCGGAACTTCTAAAGAAATTGGGAGCAAATAAATCTTCCTTCCTTTAAATGTATAGTCAGTCCTTGGAGTATACTAGTGGAAATGTTGACTAAGTCACTCATGCACTGGATTATAGATGTGTGCCACCATGCCCAGCTGATTCGTTTCCTTTTAAAAGGATCTTGTAGTTAAATCCTATTCATGGCGATAGACTCGAAGTGATGTAAAGAATGATATCACAATGGGAAAAAAAAATCACATATTTAAAAACACAACAAACCAAACCCAAACAAAGCAATTTGAAACAAACACAAAGGGAATTGAGAAGAGAAATCTCCTAGGGTCGAAATCGATAGCACAACTAAAGGAATTTGGTTTAAGAAAAGACTCTAGAAAAAAACCCATCACATGCCTTAGGACAAAATTCATGGAAATGAGAGATATATTAAAATATTAAAGGATATATGGTCAGTCATAAATTAGCTAAATTTCATGAGTGAGAGCAACATGGCTGCTTTTTAGAAAACATTTCATAAGACTTGTTACTGTCGTATTTGCTTCCTTCTGTCCATCTGGAACAGTGATTGTTATAATTTGGATGTGGAATTTTCCCCAGAGGCCCATGTGCTTTAGCACCTAAGGCTTGGTCCTGAGCCTGTTTTGCTATCGGGAGGTTGTGAAGCCGAGTGGAGGGAAGTTAGGGCATTCGGGCTTGTCTTTGAAGGGGGTATTGGGTCCCCATGCCCTACCTGTCTTTCTCATTGATTTCCAGCTCCCACTAGGTAGGGAGACCTCCTCTGGGACCCACTCCCATGATGTACTGTGCTGCCACAGGTCAAAAGCAATAGACCAATCAACTAGGGATTAAAATCCTCAAAAACCACCTAAAATTCACCTTTCCTCCCTATACATTGATTTTCCTCAGGCATTTTGTCACAGTGTTCCATGGAACTCCAGCACACTGTAGGTATTAGAAACCCATCCCTTTAGGTCAAACATCACTACATGCATGATCACACACACCTTTCTTAGTGGGTGCAGTTTTTTCAGCATCCAATAAACCGCACAAGGCAACATAGAGGGAAATATCAGAACCCAACAGTCAGGAGCTCTTCGGTTCATTACTAAGTCGGCTGGAGCCTGGCTATCTGTACATACTTCTGAGTTTCCCCTTCCTATATGTGAATCTTACAACAGTTCTGCCAAGTATTTCATGCGGGAGTGTCAGGGAAATGATAGGTAATAGAATCCTACAAGCACTTGACAAGTTTTAAGGTTAGCCATAGATAAGATACCGCTACTTGGAAACACTTAAGGGTTAAATGAATATTATCAGAATTCTAGTTTCTATTAGACAGAAAGCATTTCTCCTGTACAGAGGTAACATCGCGCTTTATGGGAATGTTTATGAAATTACCTGGTATCTCCACATTCCTCCAATGTCACTGCCTTTCTCAAAACACGTAGGCTCCAGTCCCTCATCCAAGCAGCACTTAACGGCCCCTAATCCGCTCACCCCGGCGCCAATCACAGCAATTTTTTTTACAGTCATGGTCTCTTGAATAAAGAAGAATACTTTCAGTTTTGTTTTGAGAAACAATATGGAGGTTCATGGCCATGTTAGCGTCCCGCTTCTTTTTAGAATTTCACCATTTATTTTGATAGAAGTTTGCTTCCATTACAGCTTACATCATCTTAGTTTGAAATACATATACGTATATGTATAAGAATAAATACATATGCATGCATATATTCAAACATATGCAAACAAGAGATACACTATATTTACAACACATATACATGCACGCACCAGCTGCAGACAAAAATATTAAAGGAAAATTGCAATTGTAATGAGTATTTGCAGACTTTTTCATGTAGTTATTTAATAACAGTATAGAAACTGTGTAGTATTATATTGTATCAAGTATTATAAATAATCTAGATTTGTTGTACAGTATACAGGGAGGCATGCATAAGTTATATGCAAATACTATGCCATTTTATACCAAGCATTTGACTTTCTATAGCTTCCTATAGTGTGTGGTTTCTGAGGGGGGGTGTGGTCCTGGAACCAATCACCTGCATATAAAGAGAGATGAGTACACACACACACACACACACACACGCACACACACACACACACACAGAGTCTTCTAGTGTCCTGGAGGAAAGGCTTTCCAGCTGACCGTCCTTGAGAGGTGGGCTGGTCCTCCTCCTGGATTCATGACGTGTGCAGCTGACCTGGCCCTTCAGATTTGGCTGCTTATGTGCCGAGGGACGGTGTTGCAGGAGATGCAGCCTGTGCTCCCTGCCAGCCCCTTCTCTGCCATCTGCTCAGTTCTCTCTCTACCTCCAGACCCTGGTGCCTCTGGCGTCTCCCCACCTCCTGTCCTTTTACACTCACATGTTCTCTTTCTCCATAGCACCTTCGCCCCGGCTCCTGGGAAGCCCCCACCCTTTTTTCCTTAGAACGAGTTAGTGTTCTCGCTATTGAAGGAGGTAGACTGTTTCCACATCGGTCTCCAGTTTTCCCATGGAGTATACAAGCAAAGAGCCTTCACAAACCTTGACAGGACTCTCAATTGCAGAGGAACAGTCTCGTTTCCAGTGACGTGTTCTTTGCCGCACGCATTAGCTGGGGTTCTCCAGAGACGCACACTGAATAGGATATCAGCAGGCACCTGGACACAGATCTCTGAGAGGGGTTGCGTTAGAGGAATAGGCTCACCTGATTGTGGAGGCAGAGCACACCCCTGGGATGCCGGCTGTGTGGCTCTGTCCAGGTGTGGAGGCTTTGGCACCGGGAAGCGGATGGTGAAACTCTCTGGGGCCAAA
>PVLC010040412.1:0-13859 GCA_004027655.1 Graphiurus murinus
TATTTTTTTATTCTTTATTTTGAAACAGGGTCTCACTAAGTTGCGGAGGGCCTCACTAAGTAGCTGAGGCTGGCCGTGAACCTGGGTGCTCCTGTCTCAGCCTCCCAAGTACTGGGATTACAAGCGAGTACCACCACGCCCAGCCTGTTCTTTTTATACAAGGTCTCATTAATTTGCGGAAGACCTCACAAGGTTGCTGAGGCTGACTGCCAACCTGTTATCTTGCCATCTTAGCCACCCCAGCTTCTATTGATATTTAACTTCATTAATCTTTCTTTCTGAAGCGACTAAATCACCTGTTAATTCTAGCCAGTGTATGTTTATTTCAGTCACTGTATTTTTCATCTCTAGAAATTTTATTTGCACTTAAAAAATATCTTTCAGTTGGGTGTGGTAGCATCAGCCTATAATCCCAGTACTTGGGAGTCTGAGACAGGAGGATCACGGGTTTGAGGATAGCCTCAGAAACTTAGCAAGACCTTGTTTCCAAATGAAAAATAAATTGGGACTAGGGGTGTAGCTCACAGGTAGAATACCCCTGGATTCAATCCCTAGTACTACACACACAGAAAAATATTTCATATCTGTTCTTAACAAAATTGTACTTTAATATATCCTCTTGAACATAAGAAATATAGTTTTAGTATATGTTTTAATGTACTTGTATACTAATTCTATAATTTGTATTATTTCTGAGTCTTTATATTGATTAAATTTTACTATTGCTGATATTTTCCTACTTCTTTACATATTGTGATTTTTCTAGAGTTTTATTGGTACAATATAATTATACATCCTAGTAAGATTTGAAGTGATACATCCGCATATACACAACATCTCGTGGTATGTTTCCCTCCTAACCCCATTCCGTTACCCACGCCCCTCCCCAAACATGCTAGTAGGGTTGAAAATGATAACTTCATATGAACGTATTATTATTTGGCCTGTTTTCTTCATCAAGCCTCCTTTTTCCCCTCCTCTCCTCCTCTCCTCCCTCCTCCAGTTCTCTTCCCATATTCTACTGCTCTCTCTCATTGTCCAAAAGACCCTTTTCTTTCAAATTTTCTCCCCAGCTTCCATATATGAGAGAAAATAATGACCCTTCACATTCTGGGAGACTGGCTAATCTCACTCAGCATAATGTTCTCTAGTTCCATACATTTTCCTACAAATGACCTAATTCTGTTTCATAAGGCTGAGTATAACTCCATCTTATGTAGGGGCCACTTTGTTTTTTTAATTGGATCTCAGACATTGTTAATTTTATCTTGTTGCATGCTGGATTTTTTTTTTTTTTTTTTTTTTTTTTTTTTTTTTTTTTTTTTTTTTTTTTTTTTTTTTTTTTTTTTTTTTTTTTTTTTTTTTTTTTTGGTATTTCTACAAATATTCTTCAGCTTTCTTCTTGAAGTTTCCTGGAAGCAGTTTGATCTATTTGAGGACTGCTTTTTTTTTGGAGGGGTGGGAGGGAGTACTGGGGACTGAACCTAAGGGCATTCTACTGCCAAGCTGGCCTTTTTATTTTTTCATTTTGAAACAGGGTCTCTCTAAATTACCATACACGTCCTTGAATCTGTGATCCTCCTGTCTCAGCCTCCCAAGTACTGGGATTACAGGTGTGAACCATCACACGTGACTTTGAAGACTACTTTTTATACTTGTTTTATGCAGAGTCTGAGCAGATTTTAATCTCAGACTAATGTCATCCCACTGCTGAGGCAGTATCCTGAGTATACTATATGACATTTACAGATTATGAAATCTATCCCCTCTGAATGCTGAGAGATGAACTTTTTCAAATTGTATGTGAACCCTAATGGTTTTTCCCATCCAGTCCTTTTGGGCAGTTCTTTCCCCAAACTAAAGTGGTTTCCTCACATACATGTGTTGCTCAGTGCTCCAATGAAACCTCAAAGGGGATGCCCTTTGGATCCTCAGAGCTTCTTTTTGTGCAGACCTTTCTCCTTTGGTCCTATGCCTGAACTCTACCTGTTATGGTCTCCTGGAACACTACCATCTCCTCATAGGCTACTGGAAAAATCCAGTCCCCATCACTCTGTCTTGTCTGAAAGTAGAAGTCTCCTTACTGATATTTTGATGAATGAAAGAAGGAAGGTAGCCGGGCGTGGTGGCGCACGCTTGTAATCCCAGCATTCAGGAGGCTGAGACCAGAGGATCCAGGTTCGAGGCCAGCCTCAGCTACCTAGTGAGGCACTCCGCAACTTAGTGAGACCCTGTTTCAAAATAAAGAATAAAAAATAGGGCTGGGGGTATAGCTCGGAGGTAGAATGTCCCTGAGTTCAATCCCCAGTACCGCAAAAAAAAAAAAAAAAAAAATTGAAAGAAGGAAGGTAATACATATCTTTAAAAGAAGAGCATGGAAAGGAAAAGAAGAAACAAGAGAAAGAGAAAATTTATTTATGAGATTTTAAATAGCATTGGTGAAAGCTTATAACAGTACTAACTCTTTAAGAAGTGAACTTATACGCATAATATAGTCTCATTATGGTCTCATTATGAAACAAAACAAAAAACTTGGGCCAAGACAGAAGAGATAGTAACAATATAGCCCTTGAATGTTGTATTTGCCTTACATTTAGTTTTTTTGTATTTTCCAAAGTTTTAAAAATAATATTATGTATCCTTTGCATAATGAAGGGGAAAAAATGTAACTGAGATAAACTGGATACACCTTAAAAACAAGAAGTAAAATGAGAAGAAAAAAAGAACAAAATGTCCTAACCTTTGTGACAATTTTTTTAGGTAAGATTCTACCAATTTTCATAATAAGATTATAAATCCCACTTGCTTGACTTACCAAAATGTCACCACCACCCACTACCACCACCACTAAAATGTAATCCTCAAGAATCCAAGAGACTTGTGATTCCAAATAAGATGCTACCCAATAATAAATAAGGCTCTCTTCTCACTTACACTGACCTGAAGCCTCTTCAGTGAGAGTCAGTGGCCTCTGGCATTTGATGTGGGAGCCAGAAAGCTGGCTCTAGCTGTCTAGATTCTTGACTTAATGCCTTGGTGCTACAAATAAGTTTTCAGAGTAGATGTTGAACTTTCCACTAACATTTAAAGTCCATAAACTCAAAGATTTTTTTAAAGGGAGTTATTTTAAATAATCCAAAGAAGAAAAAAAAAAGTGTAGGGGCTGCTGCACCTAAGCACCTAAATGCTGTGCCAGGCTTGTATGCAGTATGCCCTCTGCCACGCTTCTCTTCCATCTTGTGATGATAAATTCAGTATTTGCAGGATTTAAAGAGTCTCTGTTTGAAGATACTTCGTCTGAATGACTATAAACAAAATCAAAATCATCTTTCCCCCAAAATGCAAACATTGTGCCTCTTTGTTCATTGATTTCTTAGTGAAATTCAATGTTTTTTCTTCCAATGTAAACCTTGTATTTGCTATGGCTAACTCCATTTTCTGCTTTCCCGTTCATACATATTAAAGGACTCAATGACATAATCGGCTTTGCATTTCACTCAGTTGCTTAGGGCTTTTAAAAATAAAACACAAATACCCACAGCTGTTCTAGGCAATCACTCAGCTCTTTGGGAAGAAAATACAGATATAGAGACAGGTGGCTCTGCTCTAAGTACAACGTTCAGAACCAACCAAGGGTACAGGGACTGCAGCTGTGTTTCCAGGAGAAAACCAGTAAACTCCTAGGATTTCTATGCTAAAGACAGTTACATTTTGACACCCAGGATCAAGGCGGTGGCCTTTCTTAAGTCTTGCTTCTACTGGAAGTTGACCAACTGATATCCAAGGCCTTCCACTATGGAGATACCTCAGGATTCCTGATTGTCCAGTCGGGGTAATTCAGCAGTCCAGAGAAGGGGCAGTTGACATCATGCGGTCAAATGGCAAGATGGTAAAGAACACACTAGTAGGTCCACCTACCATGAAAGCTAGCATGATTGCAGTAACTTGACTTCGTGAGTGCAATTCAGCAAAGGCATGGAGACAGAGCAAGGGAAGCTGATAGCCCAAATGGTTTTGGAAGAGAATAACGAAGCAGGTGATACTGTCTGATTCTACCCTTAAAATACTCACAAGACTCAGCCTAGTCAAAGCTTCTGACTGCTACCCAGAGAATGTGAGCTCACAGGAGCCGTGACTCCTGTTTCAAACATTGGCTGACTGAGCTGCCTCCAGGTCCCTTCAGCTGCCCACATGTCTTGCCTTACAACTTCTTGAATCTCAGCACTCCTGCACAACTGTTGGCAGCTTTGTTCACTTCTCTAATTTCAGATTTACCACTGAATTGGCCTGGAAGTCCTTACCCCATCTCTTAGCCTATAAGCCATGGACCCAGCTAAGTCAGCCTTCTCCCAAGTACCAAAAGAATCAAATAGCATTTTCGATCTCTGTACAATCTTCCTACACCACCATAAAGCTTTTTCAAATTAATCCAGCTGTTAATTTATGGGTTGTACTGATATTTCTCAAACATTTTTATGGCAGCCTATATACCCTACTCATTTCTAATTTTTAATGAAAAAAACAGAATTTGAAAACAATCAAAACAATAATACAAGAAAAAAATCTAACAAAAGGAAAGCATAATGATTTTTCATATATACTAATAAATGCTAATTAACATATAATGAATGAATATAAATATAACAATAGAAAGCCATTACCAATTCAACACTGTTGATACACCCGTAAAGATCAGTCCTTCCAGAACTGGACACTCCACTTTTATTAATTCAAAATTTTAGTAATTTTTAAGAGAAGAGAGGATTCTGGGAAGACAACACAGAATGAAGCACTCAGAATCTATAGTCCCACATACGCGATTGTGCAGGCAGAATGCATCTAAGTTTTTTGGTTTGCAACTTCTGGGAGAAGGCTCGAATGGTAAATTGCAATTAATTTTGGTCACTTTCAGCTCTTCATACAGAAACAGCTACTCATTCTCCACCCTGTAGCCCCATGACAGCCAGCTGTGCATGTGTTCCCAGAGCAGCTTGCCTGCAAGCTGTGAGAGTTAGGGTGGGAAAAAAATGGATCTCATCCTCCAAATGTCAGGGACCTATGCTCTAATTGTTGATTGGTGCTTCTGATCACAGAGACACAGAGACAGAGGCAGGCAGCCACTGTTGTCGTACCTCCCTCAATCCTTGCAGGGCCCTCTCCCACAACTAAAGTGACTTCCAAGGCATTTAATTGGCCAACATATTCATATTCTCTCTCTCTCTCTCTCTCTCTCTCTCTCACACACACACACACACACACACACACACACACACACACAATCAATTGATTGTTTGATTGATTGACTAAGTACTGGGGATTGAACCCAAGGGCACTCTACATATGAACCATACCACCACCCAGCCCTATTTTATTTTTTATTTTGAAACAAGGTCTCACTAAGTTCCTGAAGACCTCACTAAATTGCTGAGTCTGGCCTCAAACCTGCAATCCTCCTGTCTCAGCCTCCCAAGTACTGGGAGCTACACATGCACTTTAATTTTTCTCTTTTCCTCTTTTTGGAACTAGACATTGAAAAGCAGACATTCTAAAGTAGCTGCACAAATGGAGGAAATTAGAAAATCACTGCACATACTCAGGGAAAAACCAGGCTCAGAAAGGATTTGAGAAAACACGAGTTCATACTTTGGGCTGATCCTTGACACAGACACAGCCTACAACAAACAAATAAAACAATAAACAGAAAACTCTGGGGAAGAGGAAAAAAAGCCAGTTTCTATAGTTACGGTATTATTAGACTAAAATGTCAGTGATCTACCGAAAATCACAAGACATACAAAAAAAACCAGGAAGGTATGACCCATTCAAAGGAAATAAAATAAAATAAAAAACTGCCCCTGAAAAAGAACCAATGGTGGATCTGATAAAAAAAAAAAAAAAAAAGGCTTCAAAACAATGAGTTTTAAGAATGCTCAGAAGACTAAAGGAAGACATAGAAAAAGTCAAAAGGACAAGTAAAAAAATGGAAATGGAAATATCAATAAAGAGAAACCTAAATATAAACCAAAAATAAATTCTAGATCTGAAAAGTATTGTTTTAGTCATCTTTTTCATCACTGTGACCAAAATACCTGACAATAACAATTTAGAAGAAGAAAAACTTATTTAAGGGCTCACAACTATACACACACACACACACACACTTTTATGGAGGCATTGTAGTCTCTCATCGTAATGTAGTTCAGAGTGAGAGGGACACACGTGCACACAATACTTGATAAACTCCCTCCAACCCCACTCCCTCCCACTCTCTTCCCTTCCCCATACATGATATTGAGATTGGCACTGATAATCTCACATATATACATAACATCATTGGAAGTGTTTTCTTCATTAATTCTCACCCCCACTCTCACCCACATGAACCTCTCCTAGACCCCTTCCATCATTCCACTGGGGTTTCTCCTCCATTATCTAAACTCCCTCTTGAGTCCCAATTACTCTCTAGCGTCTACATATGAGAAAACAACTTATGACCCTTCACTTTTTGTGACTGATTAATCTCAATTAACATAATGTTTTCTAGAACCATCTATTTTCCTGCAAATGACATAATTTTGTTCTTCTATACTGCTGGGCAGGACATTTAGGTTGGTTCCATAATTTGGCTATTGTGAATTGTGCTGCTATAAACATGGATATGCATGTATCACTAGAAACAGTTTTGCAACAAGGCTTTAGAGTATGGTTGAGGAAAAGCCTCTCTGACCTCATGGCATCCAAAAAGTGAGAGAGAGAGAGAGAGAGAGAGAGAGAGAGAGAGAGAGAGAGAGAGAAGAGACACTGGCTGTACTGCCAACACATGAGGTTTTGGGAAACATTTTAAATCCAAATCATAACAAATATAATAACTGAAATGAAAAAATCCACTAGAAGATTCAAATGCAGATTTGAGCAAGCAGAAGGATCAATAGACTTGAGTGTAGAGCAATGGAAATCATTGACTCCAAGGAATAGAAAAAAGTAAGATTGAAGAAAATTGAATAGAGCTGAAGGGAACTGGGACACAATCAAGGCAACCAACATACACGCTGTATGAGTCATAGAAGACAGAGAGGAAGGGGAAGAGATTATTTGAAGGAATAATGGTTCAAAACTTCCCAAATGTGGATGAAAAAAATGAATATAAGCATCCAAGTAGCTCAACTAACTCCATGTAGAATGAACTCAAAAGGGTCCACATGAAGATTATTATGACTTGGATCTGAAATGTCCCCAAAAGCTCTTGTGTTGAAGACTTGGTCTTCCATGCAGCAGAGTTCAAAGGTGGAGCCTTTCAAAGTGATCAGATCTAAGGGCTCAGACCTCATCAATAGATTAACTCATTGGTGGATTCATATCTTAGTGGGCTGTTGGGAGGTAGTGTCAACTTCAGAAGGTAGAACCTAGTTGGAGTAAATTGGTCACTGGAGACATGCCTTTAAAATACATATTTTGTCCCTAAACCCTTCCTCTCTGTCTCCTTCCCAGACATCATGAACTGAATAACTTTGCTCCACCATGTACTCCATACCATGTTATTCTCTGTCACCACAGGCCCAGAAATAATGCAGCCAAGTGACCATGGACGGAAAACTCTGAAACAGTGAGCCAATATAAGCCTTGTTGATTTTCTCAAGTACTTTATCACAGCAACGGAAAGTTACTAATGCAGACATACATTATAATCAGTCTTTTTAGCCAGATGATGGTACACACCTATAATCCCAGTACTTGGGAGGTTAAGTCAGAAGATCACAGTCTCAGCAACTTAGCAACACCCTCAAAAACTTAACGAGACCCTGTCTCAAAGTAAAAAACAAAATAGGACTGGGAGTGTAGTTTGGATATAGAAAGCCCCTGGGTTCAGCCTCCAGTACCAAATAAAAATAAATTAATAATAATAATAATAATAATAATAATAATAATAATAATAATATTACACCACATTTGCAGAAAGAATAAAAATCAAATTATCATCTTAATGCAGAATGAGCATTTGATAAAATTCAACATCATTTCATGATTTAAAAAAAAAACCCTCAGGAAACTATAAATGTGGAGAAACTTCTTTAACATAAAACCATATATGAAAAACCTACAGCAAAGCATATTCTTGGTGGCAAAAGACTGGAAGCTTTTCTTCAAATATTAAAAAAAAAAAAGCAAGCCAGGCATGGTGGTGCACGCTTGTATCCCAGCATTTGGGAAGCTGAGACCGGAGGATCCGGGTTCGTGGTCAGCCTCAGCTACTAGTGAGGCATTCCGCAACTTAGTGAGACCCTGTTTCAAAATAAAGAATAAAAAATAGGGCTGGGGATGTAGCTTGGAGATAGAATGCCCCTGAGTTCAATCCCCAGTACCGCCAAAAAAAAAAAAGCAAGGATGCCCATTTTTACCACTCATATTCAACATAGCCCTGGATGTTCTAGCAACAGTAATTAGGCAAGAAAAAGAAATAAAAGGCATCCAATTTGGAAAGGAAGAAGTAAAATGATCACTTCCTGCGGATGACAATAATAATATTTGTGCTGTGCCAACTCATATTGTAGCCTTTGGCAAAAGGAAAATTCAGTAGTACTGATTCTATCTTTATTTATAATTTTATATTTTATTCATCATTGATTTTTCTTTCATTTCTTTGCCTTTGAAAATTTTCATTAAAACACAATTTCTCTTGATTACTGAGTTTTTGGTGCTTTCTTAAATTTTGCATCTTGGTTAAGTACCTTGCTTGCCTTTCCCTTATCTTGGCCTTATTTAACACTCCACTAATGTAAGTCTTTAATGTACCTGAAAATTTTGTCACTTGCTTGTAAGAAAAGGACAGCCTTACATCTGTGGGTAATTTCCAATCCATCTGAAGGTTCTTTCCTACCTAAGGCCTTTGTACTTCCTGGTCCTTACGCCTGGATTACTCTTACCATCTTCACATGGTTGGCTGCCTCTTATTCTTCTAGAATCAGGTGTCTTCTCATACCTTCACCAAACCACTCCTAAAAGAAGTCTCTAAATAACTCTCATTTATATTTTCAACCACAGAATCCTATTTGTTTATATTACAGCACTTAAGAATTTGCATTTTAAGCTGGGCGTGGTGGTGCATGTCTGTAATTCCTGTACTTGGGAGGCTAAGACAGGAGGACCACAGGTTCAAGACCAGTCTCAGCAACTTGGCAAGTCTCTCAGCAACCTAGTGAGATTGTTTCAAAATAAAAATTAAAAAGGGCTGGGAGTGTAGCTCAGAGGTAGAGTGCCCCTGGCTTCAATCTCCAGTACCTTCCCCAAATACATTTTTGTCTTTGCTCATTTTCTATTACTATAACAAAATACCTGAAATGGGGTAACTTATAAAGAGTAGAAGTCCAATTGGCTCATGATTCTGGAGGCTGGGAGCTCTAAGAGAAAGGCAGGAGCATAATAACATGGCAAAGGGCATCACATAGGGAGACAGAGGGAACATGGTAGCATTCGAGCTCTCTCTTCTTATGAAGCCAGTGGTGCCATCATGGAGCCCCACCCTCATGACCTCATCCAATCATAATTACCACCCAAGGGCCCCATCTCCAAATACCACTAACATACAAAGTTGAGGATTAAGTTTTCAACACATGAACTTTGGTGGGTGAGGGTACATTCAAACCATGACACATTCATTTACTTCTTTGCTGACCTCTGTATCGTATGCTCCCCCATCATTCTATAGGCTAGAGGAAGACAGGGATTCTCTTGGTCTTTTTCACCATTATGTGACCACCACCTAGCCAAAGGCATAATGTGTAGTAGGTGCTCCATATATACTTTTGGAATGGGTAAAGAAGCTGAGAGAACTTAGAAACATCCAGATGAAAGGAGGACCTTCATGAGCAGGAAGCTTTTGTTCTGTTTCGTGTTGAACGTCTGGAACGCCTTCACCTAATTGCTTGCCCACCATCTGCCACTGACAAAAGCTCCTCAAAGACATTCAGATAGTGAGTCTGGTTTGGGAGAAGTGGCCTGGGCAGAATCCATTAAAACTGAAAGCCTAGTGGGGATTTGTAAGAGAAAGTGCTGGGAGGGGAAGAAATTACATAGAGAGGGGGATTCTTGGGCCAGCTCCAAATAGAAGTCAGAACCAGACTTCATGGAGTCTCCACCCTGTCCACTAGACTAGGATGAGGCCCAGTCAGCCAGGGAAGCCACTGGGCCCCACTCAAGCCAGACAGTCCAGAACACAAATCGCAGCAGGCGATGGCTTCAGGCTAGAATGGCTTTAGGCCTGGCTGCAACCCAGTGGACAATGGACACCATTAAGGAGCCAGAAGACACTGTGAACATCAGGGCTCCCCTCCTCTCAGGGCTAAGGGTTTACATAAGCAAATGTACTAAGACCCATCTCAGAGTGGAGCAAGGTGAGACAGAAAGATGAAAGCTAAAAGACCGAAGACAAAAAGTCTATTCGAATCATTGACTTGGGGCTAAATTTGTTTTTTCTTCTTTTTTCTACTTTGCAGGCACTTACAGAAAGAGGGCCACTTCAGTTTTAGAGAACTTATAAATCTATATTTTCTTAAAAGATTCAAGTGGCAAAACCTTTTACTGGAAACAAATGAAAAAACCCTGATGGATTATGGTTTAGGAAACCAAACCATAAACCAGGGGTCTATATGTCTCATTTGAACACTAGTTATTCCTGCCATCTTGTCTGGTCTTAGAATAATTGACTTACAGAGCACTAGAGCTGGGAGACACTGTAGTGATCATATGCTTCATCCTTCCTGATTTTACAAATGAGGAAACAGACCACATTATTCGTTCATCCCCATATGTTTCCTTTAAGAAACCACCCTTGTCTCAGCAATACAGCCCAGAATTCACCTGAAAGAAATCCTCTACCAGATTACAGGATCCCCACCCCCACCTGTCTCACAGCCCAGTCCTGCTCCAGGCTCTCAGTTTCTGTCAATTCTTCATCCAGACCCCACTTCTGATGCATGACGGTGCAGTACCTCCCCCTCGGCGTATTCTGCCTGCAAAGCCTGCTCCGTTTCTAAGCAGCTGCTCTTGCTTCGACTCCACGGTGATGTAATCTTATGAGCAGCTTTCTAGGTAATCTTCTCCTAGTTTCGCCTGGCCCCACAGGACATCACGTCTGTATACTGACCAGTAGGCAGTATCTCAGGTCTGACCTGACCACGGCAAAGGAAAATAGCTACCTTTTTATTTTTATAGATCTTGATCTCTTCAACTAGATTATCAATTTCTTGAAACAATGATTATTAATCTTCATATTCTTCCCCACGGTAACTAATATGGTTCCTGGTGACAAAAGTATTAGTTAATTGATTTAAATTACTCCCTGATCACCAATACAACCCCCACATCATTTTCTGAGTAAGCAGAGTAGGCAGCTGCTGACTTGATGTAAATTTAGAGTTTAGGAAAGCTCTCCCAGCCCAAGGACTATCTCCCTCTGCCAGGTTACCTAAAATAACCACATTACTCACTCCTTTGAGTCAAGGCCTTGAAAACTCTTGTTAAAATGCAAATGTCATCTTGGAGGGATAACATGAAGCTATCAATGCCTATTAATAACATCAAATATTATTAGCTTAGCACAGAATAAGAAAGAACATAGACGGGCAGACTTAAGTCGGCCCAGAAATTTAGGACCTTTTCCAGGGAATGGCATCTTGGCAATTGGTGGATGCATACTAAAAGGAACAAGGGTCTCAGGAACTCAAATGAAATGAGATTAAAAAAAAAAAAAAGAAAAAAAACACAATAACAGGGTTTGGGGTGAACTCAGTGGCACAGCACTTGCCTATCGTGCACAAGTCCCTGGGTTCAATCCCCAGCACCTCAAAATGGAAGGAAGGAAGGAAGGAAGGAAGGAAGGAAGGAAGGAAGGAAGGAAGGAAGGGGAAATAATAGCTAATAATAATAGTAATAATAATAATGATGATGATAATAATGACAGTACATCATCTCTACCGTATATGTTTTAGGTGCTTTACACATATTGCCTCTTTTTTCATTTCTTTCTTTTTGGGGGGGCAGGGAATGGGGGGCCTGGGGATTGAACTCAGGAGCATTCCACCTCTGAGTTACATGCCCAGCCCTATTTTAGTTTTTATTTTAAAACAGGGTCTCACTAAGTTGAGGAGGGCCTCACTCAGTTGCTGAAACTGGCCGCAAAACTGTGATCCTTCTGTCTCAGCCTCCCAGGTACTGAGATTACAGGTGTATGCCACCACGCCTGGTTCATTTTTCATTTATTTACCTAATGAGGCACGAATAAGGTTTATTCCTCACCTTCAGGTGAAGAAACCAAGGCAAGGAAGCATTACAGGATTTATCTAATGTTACAGAGCTAGGAAGGGCTAGAGCTAGAATTTGGAATCAGCCATCTGGTCCGAAATCTCTGTTGAATTTCCATGGCACAGGGTCCCTATGTGAGATTGTCATCTTCATTAATATGGCCTTTTTGACAAGAAGGAGCTAAGGCATAGAAAGGTCAATTATCTGCTCTACCCCCAAAGTCACTCTGTAAATATCAGCTCTGGGATTTGAATCCACAAGACTGATTTCCAGAACCTTATTCGCATGTCCCATATGATCCATCTCCCCAGCTATCCTTACTTCTCTTTGCTGGACTTTGTCCCACCCTGACCCCCACATCACAGACAAAGTCTACTTTCTCACCACTAATTCCAAACCTGTCATTCAAGGCTATGGTTGCTGATACACCCACCTCCCACCACTGCAGGGCTACAGAAAAACCACTGACACATTTAACTGCCTTACAAAAAGAAAGTTGAACATTTCTGTGAATGAGTATAAGGCCACAAATAGTACGACAAGTAAAGAGAAACCTAGGGAGAATATTTATGGCACATGTAACCAAAGGCTGGTTTTCTTAATTTACAAAGAGCTCTTGGAAGCCAGGTGAGTGGTATATACCTGTAATCCTGGTAGTTGAGACAGGAGGATCACAGGCTTGAAGCCAGGCTCAGCAACTTTGCAAGGTCCCTCAGCAACTTACTGAGACCTTGTTTCGAAATAAGAAATAAAATAGGACTGGGGGTGCAGCTTGCAGGTTGAATGCTTCTGAGTTCAACCTCCAATACCAAAAATAAAAAAGCTCAAAGAGCTCTTGGAGATATGCCTCCCCAAATAGAAAAATCAACATGGGATATAAACAGGCAATTCAGAGGCTTCAGTCCAATTAAAGATATGTGAATATAATCACAAATTTTAAAATGCTGTTTGAAACCACAATATGATATTATTTCTCACTTATTAGGCTGAATACAATTTTTAAGATTGATACTTAGTCTTGGAGAGAGTAGGAAAAGGGACTTTAATGGGCTTCAGTTCAGAAGGTATATGGTGCAAATTTCCAAAGGGCATGTGCAAATGTATACCTTTACCAGGAAAATGTGAGAAGGGATGTGGATGTTTTTTAAGCAACAACAAGATATGATCAGATCTACATTTTAAAAAGTAAGTCTGGCTTATGTCTGGACCCAGCTGGTTGGAGTTATGGTAGTCCAGGCGCAGATGCTAAGGAAGGGCCCAGAGAAAGCTGGAGGTATAATAGAACCTGCTTCTGATATTTTTCCTCCTTTGTCCTCCCCCTTTTCTTCAACCCTCTGCTATCAAATAACATGTTCTTATCCGCTTACTTACAGAAAGGGGACCTGGCACCTGTAGATCTGAATAAGAACAGACTCAAAGACTTAAACATGAACCATGTCCCTTGTGATAAATATGACAACATGAGCCTGGCCCACAGATCTGAATAAGAACGGACTCGAGGAAGACTTAGACATGAATTACATCTCCTCTGATAAGACACCAAAATGACCCTGATGAGTTAA
>PVLC010040413.1:0-13870 GCA_004027655.1 Graphiurus murinus
GTCTTCTGTTATTGCCGTGGGATTGGGAAAAAGCTTTGGGGTTTAACTTACCATCTGGTAAACAGAGGCCAGTAGTCTTTAACTAACAGATACTAGAAATGCTGTCAGCTAGGGAAATGGATTCATATGGGAGTCATAGGCTTTATATGGTCCAAAGGAATTAAATCAATTCATCTCTTTCCACTTGTAGTTTCAGAATGGCTTAACGTGACCTTACAAATATGGACTCTTCTTTAAAAACAAACCATAAACTTAATAAACAAAGTCAGAATTCTGATTAAGGCAATATTGCAGGTTTTCAGTAGGGAAATATAAGCTTCCACTTAGTACTTAAAGTAGGAGCTGGCATTTCAGAAAGTAGGCTCGTTCTGTGTCTGCCTTGGCCCCTACTAAAAGTAGTTAACTGCCTACCAAAATGCTACTGCCATGTGCCTTCAATATTAACGGGCTTAACCACTCCGCAGCTCATACGCCAGGGTTTATAGCCTAAGCTAAGCAATTTCTGCTTTTACTTTAATTGCAAATCGGATTATGTCATACCCCGCTTCACCCTTTAATGGCTTCCTACTGCTCTTAGGCTGGAGCACAGATACGGGAGCAGGGCCTGCGAGCGTCTTTACGAGGTGCCGCCTGCTGTTTCTTCTGGCTTTCAAAGCTCTGGACCCACTGGCTCTCTTTCAGTTCTAGACTCCTGCCTCAAAACCGCTAAGCCCGTGGTTCCTTGGACTCGGGATGACTTTTGTCTCCAGGGCCCCACTGCACGTGAGCAACTCCTGCACATGAAGCCTTACTCCTGGGGATGTACCCCTGGGAACATATCGGGGAGCCCCGGGTAGGTCAGATTGCTCCTGACTTCGGTGATCCTTTGCCCTTTCCCACTCCTTAGCATTTATCAAAAACTAAAGAAATAGCCAGGCGTGGTGGTGCACGCTTGTAATCCCAGCATTTGGGAGGCTGAAACCGGAGGATCCGGGTTCGCGGCCGGCCTCAGCTACCTAGTGAGGCTCTCCGCAACTTAGTGAGACTCGGTTTCAAAATAAAGAATAAAAAATAGGGCTGGGGGTATAGCTCGGAGGTAGAATGCCCCTGAGTTCAATCCCCAGTACCGCAAAAAAAAAAAAAAAAAAAAAAAAAAAAACAAAAAACTAAAGAAATGGCTCTTCGAAAACCAGCATAGCAGCTTCATGAGGGCAGAGAACACTTAATGCGGCACCTTGAGTCTGGAGAAAATACCCAGCAGGCAGTAGGAATGGATTCCTTTTTTTAAAGTGAGCGTCACCTGGATGATAGAAGTGCTCGAGATAGGATAGCTGTAAGCCCTGGTGTGAGTCACAGAGGAGACTGCAGGAATCAAGTATGGGGCAGTTATGTTGCCAGCCAGGCCTGTTCTCTGCTTAGCAACCACCAGAAAATCCTTTTCTCTATGCCCAAGCGCTCTCTTTTCTCACCCAGACCATTCATGCTGGACTGTTCCAGAGATCTCAATACACAAAAAGAAAAAACAGTGCAAAGTTGGTATCTCCCTCCCGACATCTTTGCATCTGCTTTATCCATGAATATATTTTCATTTCAGAATGAATTGCATATTCATACCATTTATTTTTATTTTATTTATTTATTTATTTATTTATTTTACTGGGGATGGAACCTGGGGGCATTCTACCTCCAAGCTATAGCCTCAGCCCCATTTTTTATTCTTTATTTTGAAACAGGGTCTCACTAAGTTGCGGAGGGCCTCACTAAGCAGCTGAGGCTGGCCGCGAACCCGGATCCTCCGGTCTCAGCCTCCCAAATGCTGGGATTACATAAAGTTACTATTATTCTGTTGAAATTGAATAATATTTTGCATGGCGCATCTTGTAGGAAAAAATGCGTGTATTTTACTTTTCATAAATATTTTCACCAACTAATTTTACTCTGATTACTGTTATTTATATTACCTTCCTTCTTTTCTCCCTTGTTTCCTTTCTGAAGCAGATATTTCACGACCAACTATACCAATTGGTGCCTGTGTATGTTGTGATGCAAAAAGTAACTTTTAAAAATCCCTTTCTCAACAGATCTTGAGAACTTTATGTTAAATGAAAGAAGCCAAGGCTAAGACAGGAGGATCGCAGGTTTGCATCCAGCCTCAGCTACTTAGTGAGGCCCTCCACAACTTAGTGAGACCCTGTTTCAAAATAAAGAATAAAAAATAGGGCTGAGGGGTGTAGCTCAGAAGTAGAATGCCCCTGGGTTCAGTTCCCAGTACTGAGAAAAAAAGAAAAAGAAAAAGAAGCCAGATTCAGAAAGTCAGAAAGTCAAGGGTCATATGTTTTCTCTTATATGTGGAAGACAGAGAGAAAAAAAGGAAAGAAAATGTGGTGATAGAAAATCTCATGAAAATGGAAGAGAGACCAGTAGAGTAGAAGAGGGAGATCAGAGACAAGGAAGAGGGGAGGTAAGGAGTGAACTGACCAAATCTTGTTATGGGCACACGTACACACCTGTAAAAACAAATCCCACAATTATGCAGCATCATAATGCACCAATAAAAACATCCAGAAATGCATACATAATTTGTAAAAATCCCTCTTTCAAACAAGTCATTATAATCCAGGAGAGATTTCTATTTTTTTTTTTTTTTTTTTTTTTTTTGCGGTACTGGGGATTAAACTCAAGGGAATTCTACCTCCGAGCTACACCCCCAAGCCCAGTTTTTATTCTTTGTTTTGAAACAGGGTCTCCCTAAGTTGCAGAGTGCCTCACTAGGTAGCTGAGGCTGGCCACGAACCCGGATCCTCCGGTCTCAGCCTCCCCGAATGCTGGGATTACAAGCGTGCGCCACCACGCCCGCAGAGAGAGATTTCTTCCTCTGGCTATACACATAGGGTTGGAGAAGAGGAGATAGCTGCCTGATTTCAGCCAGAGAGAGGATGAGAACCGCTTCTAACACCCAGGAGAGAGGAGAGGCAGGGATGCTCCTATGTGGGCAAGAGCGAATTTCTTCCGGCCTGTGGACATAGATCCATAAATTCTAAACACTGGAATGGTTGGCCAGAGAGAGGGTCAGAGACTACTGCTGGGCAACCCCAGCTGAACTGTAGCACCCTTCAGAAATAGCCAGGGGTGGGGGAATGCTTTGGTGGCGCAGCTGCTAACAAGAGACTCCCCAGATGATCTGTCCATGTCTCGGGTCAAAGCAGAAAGACAGGGTTTTCATCTTTCCTTCCTTGGTGAGGAGCATTGGATGCGTCTCAGTAGATGAGTCAGACTTCCTGGCCTCCAAAGTTATGCAAATCTGCTTGTGGAGTAAGCCTTTTGATTCTCCAGGGACAAATGGCTGCACTGTTATCACATTAGTGAACATATTAGAAAATTCTGTATGACCACTTATGTAGGACAAGGAGGTGAAAATTTAGGTGCAACAGAGTATTTAACACATCTTGTTGGGAAAAAAAGAAACACTTATCTATGTATCTCTCTATATGCCTACCATTTTCTTTTCAACATAAAGCAAATCGACGTGCTCTACTTCAACTTTCTAGTTTGCTTGAACACAAACCAATTTGGCATCATCTCAGTTGGTGGCCTCCTGGTTCCTCTTTTTTTCCAATGGTTTGGTGATTTTCATTGTTTTCTTACCCTGTCATTAAATAAGTAAAAAACACTGCAATTAAATGCTGGTATGCAGATTCACATACGTTCGCTCTGAACGCCACAATAATTAAGACACCAGCTGTCTCTGTTTACATAGTGCGCAGTTTGTACACAGAAAACCCTGGAATTATCTGTTCTTCTTCGAACAAAGAGAGTGGATTAGACACATTCATGCCAAAACTAAACACCAATGTCCAAAATGAACAAAACGCTTTGGTAAAATGTGAACTGTCTTATGTCCAGGTCAGTTTGAACTCACGCCCATTATACACTCTCGTGGGGAAGAAGGGATCTGGCTAATGTTGGAATATCTTCACATCAAGGTCCTGGCACAAGCGACAGGGACTAAGAGAAGAACAGAATTACTGGAAGAGGCTTTTGCAGCTCATCATTTCTCTACTCTATGGTCTCAAGCCAATGCAGAAATGAAAGCTTTGGTGTACTTAACATCATACAGTGTTCACACATAGAAAGAATATAAGGAGCCATTTTTATTTTCTTTTCCGCAGCTACAGACAGACACTTGCACAGGCACACACTTAAACACATTCCCAATAAACTCTGTGTAATGGCTTGGATTTAGAGGGTCCCCTACCCTTCACAGAAACAAGGCAGCAATGTTGGAAGCAGCTTGGTTGCTAAGGAGGGGCTCCTGGGGGTGTGGCCTTGGGGATTACATGGTTCTTCCTCCCCCTGCTCTTGCTTTCTGCTTCTGGCCTCCACAGTGAGAGAGCAGAGGCTTGTGTTCTCCCTCTCTCTGCTTCCTGTCGCTAGGTCCTGAGCTACACAGACCCAGCCTGACATGGATGGACTGAACCCTGAAATCTCCAAGAACTGTAAGCAAATAAACCTTCCTTCCTCTTAAGTCGTGCGGTCAGGTTTATTGGGTCAGAGCAGTGAGAATATTGACTGGGACAACTCTGGAACCCAGAAGACCAGCGTGAGGACGGAAGAGAGAAAAAAACAGGAGTTTCCTAGATTCGGCCCATTTTGATGGACAAGATCACCGGCCAAATTCTGCAGCTCTGAAAGGGTTAGACTGTTTGGAGAAGATAGCAAGGAATATGCAAGCCTGGAATCTTTTGTTCTGTTCTCCACCTCCAGACTCCCCAACACTCCATCTCTAATCAGAACAGGGTTTCCTTTTTGTCCTGTAATCTTCCTATTACAAGAGAACCAATTAAAAGTGGAAAATTGTGCTTCAGCTGTGAAAAGGTTCCAGCTTCTAAAGAAGATAAACGGGAACGAAAGGCCTCCTTTGTTCATTTCTCTTTTTCTCTGGGAAAGTTACCTTTAAGGGCTGCAAGACTATAGCATGCAATTATTCTAAAAGGATATGCTTTGAGATTTTTAATTCATTTTAATCTTCCTTGTATTATGAAAGCTATACTTCTTTTTAAGGCTTTCAGAAAACCAGCTTAATTTTCATATTGATTCATTCAGGGACAAAACAAAACTTTGTATAAACGGAATGTAAAATGACTCTTTTGTGGTGAAGAATCTGTGCTTGCATTTAATTACAATGCATGGAAGTGTTCATTCCTAATTAAACATTTAAATGAAGAGAGGGTATAAATAGAAAAATTTAAAAGAGAGTGAGCAGGACACAGTGCATCCATCCCAAGATGAAGTACCTCATCAGCTCTTATTTTGCACCATATTAAAAGGGGATGTGATTGTTAGGGGGGTTTGAAAGTGTGTCTGCACATTTTAAGGGAAAATATTTCAGGATATATGATGATTACTAAATTAGTGATATTCTTCACTTACACAGACTTATCAGAAGGGGTTTAAAGTGCTTTATTATCTAATTAAACCTCACAACATGATGCAATTTTATTAATACATAAAATTTGATACGGGGCAGTTGAGTATCTGACTTTATTGTCTATGGTGGAAAAGGGGAGGAGGATATAAATTTGAGTTTGGAAGGAGAATGCACTTTAGCCAATGGACCATCCAGATTGCTACGATCTCAGGGAACACACATTTCTGCTTATTAGAAAATTGGGGCAAAACGTAAAAGTCTCTTCGTATACAAATAACCAGTTTTTACGCTTATAAAATACAATAAAAAATAATAGTGTTATATGGTTGGGTCATTTTGTTGGTTGTGTACAGTGAGACCTTATTTCTCCCTGCCTTTCTCTTCTCCTTGGGTTTTATACCCAACCACACTTTCTTGAGCCAGAGAAAGCGATCAAAGGTCTCTGGTTAACAGACTGATATGTACTTTGCTCTAGAAGAGAATATCTACATTATTTTTATTTTTTTTATACATCATGGTACTGAGGGATTGAACTGAACTGTATTCTACCCCTGAGTAACACCCCAGTCCTCTTTTATTATTTTTTTTAAATTTTGAAACAGGGTCTCACTGAGTTGTTCAGCATCTCCCTAACTTTCTGAGGCTGGCCTCGAACCTGAGAATCTTCTATCTCAGGCTCCCATATATTGGGTTTGCAGGCATGCACCAAAATGCCCTGCTCTTTATTTTCTTTGGCACAAAGTTGTTCAGTACCTGAAGCTCTGGGATGACTTATATGTCCCAACATGATGTTTCATACTCCTACTTGTTTCCACTGTAGAAGTCGAAATGGTGTATAGACAGTGCTAAATTGATATTTACTAAAACAAACAAACAAAAAAACCCTTCTCAGAAGCATTTAGGGGTTGTGAAAGAGCAGGTGACACACCAAGTGGGGGATTGTTATTCCTGACACCTCACACTGTACATGCCTGAGGATTTGGCAGAAAGTCCCCAGCCCAGTGGTACTATGAAAACATACACTGCAGGAACATGACTAGAATGAATAGAACAGAGTCGAGTCCAGATAAATTCAGGTGCGTGCAAATATAGGGTGTGTCTATCAGTCACTGCTGTTGAACAAAACCTCTGCAGTTTAAAATAATGAGCATTTTGGCCAGGCGTGGTGGCACATGCTTGTAATCCCAGTATTTTGGAGGCTGAGACCGGAGGATCCGGGTTCATGGCCAGCCTCAACTACCTAGCGAGGCCCTCCACAATTAGTGAGACCCGGTTTCAAAATAAAGAATAAAAAATAGGGCTGGGGGTATAGCTCGAAGGTAGAACGCCCCTAAGTTCAATCCCCAGTACTGCAAAAATAAATAAATAAATAAATAAATACATACATACATACATACATACATACATACATACATACATAAAAATAAATAAATAAAAATAAAATGATGAGCACTTTGTTATTGTTCAGTGTTGTACGGGGAGGTGGGCCTTTCTTCTGGTCTTGGTTGAGGAAGCC
The DNA here is from genome assembly GCA_004027655.1 of Graphiurus murinus. Lineage (NCBI taxonomy): Eukaryota > Metazoa > Chordata > Mammalia > Rodentia > Gliridae > Graphiurus > Graphiurus murinus. The sequence continues at coordinate 6,924 of PVLC010040413.1, forward strand.
CTTGCCTGTTTGAGAACTAGCTAGCTGTAAACTGGTGAATTCACTGGGACATAGCCTCTCCTCTGTGGCTTCCATCCTCTGCCAGGCTTGGGGAGGAACAAAGAGAAGGCAGAAGCAGCATGCGTGGTGGCCCATTGAGATGGGCAAACCATCGCTTCTGCTGCTTTTGGGCAAAGCAACAGCAAGTCCAAGGAGATTTGAGGTGGGGAAATGGAGTTCAGCTCCTGACGGGCGGTGAAGGGGGCGGATACAAGGGAGCACTAAGGAGGAGCACTAAGGAGGAGCACGGATGCCACCCATCTACCACAGCGTGCCGTGCACACACTGGCATTGCAGGCCAACCTGGAGAGAACTGTGCACCCGCCGGAGGACAACAACTCGCCGCCTGAACCTAAATTAATAAAGCATCAGATATAATAGAAGAAGAATATTGTCTTTATAAAAATTGAGATTGGGAAGACTTGCTTAAGAAAGATACAAACCTTGGCTACTATTTTCTTTTCTTCTGAGAGCTTTGTTTCAGACACAGTCGAGAAATTGGCAAAGACTCAGTAACTTTTGATTGACTGATTATCTTATTATCTCACTTAATTCTTACTAGAGTTGGCTTTATAAATTTGGCCTTTTATAGGAGAAAACAGACTCAGAGGCTAAGCAAGTTGCTCAAGTTGACATATTTGCAGAGTGGGAGGGCCAGAGTCACACACTGTACCCCTTTCTCCATGACTTAGCCTTGTGGCCCTTTAGTTTCAAACTGAATCTAAAGACTTTCTTGTGCACCTTGTCTTACCTGTTGGCACTCAGAACCATATTTTTTTTTTCAAGCAAAAATGCAAAAACATTTTAATGACATTAAATGTAATTAAAATTTTTTGGTACCCTTTAAAAAATCCAGTGGTAAGTTGAAATTATTTTCAAGGCCCAGGCAAATTTAAATAACTGTGAAACTCTTTCAAACCTTTTCAAATTGTAAAATGAGAGAAATTTTAGAATGAAAGTCAAGTAGATCTTTCCCCAGGCTTACCTGAAACACACTGTTCAAAGGAGAAATCAGAAGTAAACTGATTTTTTACCGTCATACATACATATACTTAAAGGATGGTTTCATCAATGAGTGAAATAACTTATCCTTAAATGATCATGCATCTGATACTGACACTTGATCAAGTTAGAAAACATATTTCTTGCATAGCTGGGGATAAGCTGGAAATCAATATAAAGTTAGTTGCATCTTTGCTGGTAGTCTGGGGCATAGCAGAATGGCGCCCCACACTCTGGCTTTCTCTGTCTTGGATGGCTGGTTCTGTGCCTCTTCCCTCCAGTCTGGAGCTGAAAGCCTGGGGCATGGAGGATCCCAGGGATGAGGACTTTTTCTCTGAGCAGAAATCAATCCAGGGCTTTCTCCTGTTAACCCTTCAAGTCAAAGATAGACAACTAAAAGCCTTTGCTTTGTACGTTCATTTGAGAGATAGATGTGGAAAAAAAAAAAAAAACACTCGACTTATAATATTTATATTCCCTGTGTAGTTCATATAATGAATTTTTTAAAAGTAGGAATACACTTGGTTTATTGTTGTTGTTTGTTTTTGCGTTACTGGGGATTGAACCCAGGAGCATTCTACCTCTGAGCTACACCCCCAGTCCTATTTTTCTATTCTTTATTTTGAAACAAGGTCTCACTCAGTTGCGGAGGGCCTCACCAAGTAGCTGAGGCTGGTCTCGAACCCGGATCCTCCGGTCTCAGCCTTCCAATACTTGGCATCTTTAAGTGGAAATGTGATGACTCTGGAGGCTCAGTTCTGCTCCAGTCACACGGAATCGAGTTATTTTCCAAAGCCCAGCTACTAAGTTATGATCACCCCAAGCAGGCACCTTCTTGGCGACTTTCAGGCTGGGGTGCTGAGATGTCGGCTCCTGGAGGAAGGGATTGTTCATCTGTAAATCTGTTTCTAGAGAGTGAAACTCCATGCTTCTGCATAAATAACCACCGCAGAAATGCAAAAGATGAACTGAACGAGCATTTCATTATCATAAGCCACTCAGACACATTGGAGGGCTTGGCGTGCGGGCAGATCCAGTTCCAAGTATCCTTCTCACCTGTAACAATTATCTTCAGCATTTCTGGAGAGAAAAGGAACGCTGCCGTGTCTCTTGGCAACAGTCCTCCCGTATTAACTAACCGAGTCCTCAAAATAAAATGCATTGGAACGGCTCCTCTCGGCTATTTGTATATTAACTATCTGTCTGCGGCCCCTCCTGTGTTGCAGTGTGCCTGTGGGAATCAGGTTATGTGGAGAACATTTCCTGAATTACCCCTGCAAAACCAATGATGGGTTGTAACAGGGCCAGCCTAATCAGAAAGCCCTCGCCGCCTGCACTGCCTGTTGTGCAAATCGCTGGCGCACCGATTTCAACTTGCTCACCTCGTGAAAGAGGAAACTCGTGTGGATTTAAAAGGGAGGATGTCAGATCTCTGATGGCTGCGTTGACTGACGCAGAACATTAGCCCCGGAATGCTGAAAACGAGAAAGGAATTCCCTTTTAGCGCTGGGTACACAGGCACGAGGTGTTTAGCAAACACAGAATAGGTGAGGGGTGAGATTGTGCAGCCGATTAGCTTGCTAGGATTTCATCTTGGGCTCTGCCCGCAGGACTGCTCGGGTTTCCAGGGGGGCTGGAGGTCTGTGCTTCAGCCAGAGGGCTTCAGGAGTTTAGCTCATTTTAGAGGGACCCTGGAAATCCTCAGCTCAGCTGCATTAGTGTGCTTGAGCACTCTGTGTGTGTGTGTGTGTGTGTGTGTGTGTGTGTGTGTGCGTGTGTGTGTGTTGTACACATGCTATTGTACTTACCTCCCCAGGCAAACCCCCCTCTCCTATCAAATTTCCAAGAATTTCTCTCCCTTCCCATCTTTCCACTGTTTGCTCCCTGTCTGAGTTAGTTTCTTAAAGCCCAGCTGCTGATTTGCTTGCTTTCCTATGCCACCTCCTTCCCCTTCTCCTCTCTTCACTTCAATTTAAGCCATAGCATCATGACATCTAAGGAGAAAAAAAAAATAATAAGGCATTTCCGTTCTCATTAAAACAGTACGTGTACCTCCATGTTATCCTCCTTTAAAAAAAGAAGTTAAAATAAAATTGAAATGCTTGGAAACTCAGGTATTATTAAGTCAGGGAATTCGCTCTGTGTTTCAGCCAAGTCTCATTTATTCACATTGCTTCTGGCAGTTCATAAGCATCAGTCTTGTGTTTTTCATTGGGCTGTCCAGACTGAGATAGTTTCATTAGTGTGTATTTATATAAAAAACGCATTAAGGTCGCAATGACAATGTCTCTTCTCATCAACCCTGTGTTTAATTTCTATTCCCTAAAGCTCTTAAATATGAGAAGCTAAACTTAACACAAATATTGAAAATTATTAAATTATAATACTGTCCATTATTTAACTCAGAATAATAACAATAATAGCTGCATTTCTTGGGTCTATAGAAGAGACATTGTATTCAACTTTTCATACATATTCTCTCTCTCTGTACTGGGGATTAAACACAGGGCATTCGACCTCTGAGATATACCCCCAGCCCTTTTTATTTTTTTTAAATTTAATTAATTAACTAATTTATTATTATTATTTTTTGCGGTACTGGGGATTGAACTCGGGCGTTCTACCTTAGAGCTATACCCTCAGCCCTATTTTTAATTCTCTATTTTGAAACAGGGTCTCACTAAGTTGCAGAGTGCCTCACTAGGTAGCTGAGGCTGGCCGCGAACCCAGATCCTCCGGTCTCAGCCTCCCAAATGCTGGGATTATAAGTGTGAGCCACCACGCCTGGCTCTTTTTTTTATTTTTATTTTTTATTTTGAAGCAGGGTCTTACTAAGTTGCTGCAGCTAGCCTTCAACCTATGACCTTCCTTACTCAGCTTCCCAAATACAGGGATTTCAGCTGTGCGTGACCACACACATCTATATACTATCTCATTAAACTCTTCATTCGACTGTATGATGTAGGTTTGACTGTTGTCCACATTTCACAAAAAAAAAACTGAAGGGAAAAGATCTTCAACAGTTTTCCCAAATCCTCATAGGTTGGTGAGCTGTGCATGGTGGAGCTGGGCAATCTGGTTCTTGTCCAGCATTTGACCATGTTGCCTAACGGTAGCAGAAGTAAGATCGTGGAAGCCAGACTTGTGCACCGGGGAAGTTGTCTGGTGATGGCGTTCGGCACCTCATTCACATCATTCTGTTGAGTATTGAAATGTGGCTAGGTCAACTTAGGAAATGATGTTTTGATGTTATTCTGCTTTGAGTCAGTTCATTTGAAATAACTGTGTGTGGCCGGTGGCAATGGTCTTGAGCAGCTTAGGTCTAAGTCTCTCTATCTGGGTTTGGATTTAATAGCAGTTTGAACCTTTATTTGCCTTTCTATTGGCTATGCTATTTTAGGACTCTTTAGGCATAGAAGTGAAGATACTAATGCAAATCATTCTTGTCCCTACCAGAGCAAATGGATTTTGTCCAGAAAAATATAACTGACTTCTACCTTAAGGAGAAAATGACCCCATATGCTGTATTTTATTTCCCTACTTGATATTAATCCATTTTGTGTCAATTTGTAAGTTCATTTCAGCATCTCTGATTTTCTACACATATATCTATTCTTTAAATTCTTTTCAAATGCATTTCTAACATTTTACTGATTCCATCTCCTATTAATGAGTTGAATAAAAATCTTTAATGATTCATATTATGTTATTATGAGAGTAACGATTTCACCTTGAAAAGCCAAGCAGCCTCTTCCTCATATTTCCTAAGAATGTTTTCACTTCACAACAGCTAAACAGGGAAATAGGAAACCTTTCCAATGTAACCTGTGTTTGTGGTTGTTTATGTTACCGTAGCTGCTTTTAACTTGGGACTGGGGGTGTGTGTGTGGGAAATTATATAATGTAGTATAATGAGGTTGTGGCAGGGTTTAAGATTGGGAAATAAAGCAAAATTTATTTTACTGGGAAATAAAACAAAAATTTAAAAAAATTATTCCATGCCTAGTGCATGAGTTAGTCATTTCCCTCCCCTCTGGAAACCTGTCTTCTTGGATTAGAGATTTCAGAGCTTTAACTGCAATGTCACTGCTCATTTGGTGGACTTATATTTCATTGCTGTGAGAAGGAAACAACGTGTGTCTTAGCTTTGTTCATAATATCAGCTGAAACATGAGCGCATTATTAGATACTGTGGCCCAGCCCGTAGAAGCACAGGAAATATTGGTTCATGATAAGAAGGGGAGATAAATGCTTATCACAAAGCCCAGTATATTCTTCTCTGGACTTGGGTTTCTAGGCAAGCTAGATAAATAAATATGAATACAGTTCCATTAACTAAGAACACGACTTAAGAATTAGAAACAGAAGCATTTCCACAGATCAAGAAAAGCTTGAGTTGAATTATGTCAGGAGTATTCTGAAAAGGGAGTGAAAGTTTAAGCCATGGCAAAGGCTTTTAAAATGACTGACACAATACATACACAACCGAAGGTTTATACGTCTCGCAAAGGTATAATGAACCCTAACCCTTGTCAGCTTCCACCTGGAACAGTTTTGTGGACAAGAAATAGTAACTGTGTGCAGGCCTCAAATATTGTCTTAAATGGAAATCAGGATGACCATATGTTTACCACATACCGCTGATACTCATCAAGATGCCCCAAAAGCTCGTGTATCGAAAGAGATGCAGTTCATTCCGAGCTAGTTAAAATCAGCTTTAAAACACAGCTCCATGAAGGGGCCACTGGAGTTGTCCATCACTATTACCTTCACCAATGTCGTGCCTGTATGTAGCAGACATAATTAAAGCAAAGAGTTTTGAGCATGCAAAATGGAAAGAGGCAGCTGGGTTTGGTGGGTTTGGGTACTTGGGAGGCTGAGACAGGAGGATCCCAGGCTCGAGGCAAGACTCAGTAACTTAGGGAGACTCTTAGCAACCTAATGAGATCTTGCTTCAAAACAAAATATAAAGGGCTGGGTGGTGTTGCTCAGAAGTAGAATGCCTCTAGGTTTAATCCCCAGTACCACAAAAACAAACCAAAACAAAAAAGGAGGTAAGAAAAAGTAAGATGCATATTGATTTATTAGACATTGTATAACTACTAAAATAAGCATTAAAGTAGCGTTGTAAGAAAGGGAAAGTATTCACAAAGGATTGTTGAGTGAAAAAGCAGAACGTGATTTTATTGAAGTTTTATAGACACAATGACTGCTGACGGTGTAAAACTGACGTATCTCTATGGGTTGAAAATCAGAAGGAAACACAAACAAAAGGGTCACTTTTTTTTTTTTTAACTTAACTGTTTTTCTTTCATTATTCTTTACGCTCATTTTAACAATACATTATTTATGTCTGAAAACAAAGTGGACAATGTGGGGGTCACACGAGAAGAATGAGGGACCATTGTACCTGCGAAGAAGAAAGCTTAAACTAGATACCAGCACAAGAGAATCAAAGAAACGGGGCCACAGCCCTCAGTGCCCGTGAAGCCTGAAGCAGTGAAGGCTCTTGGCAGTGACCAGGTGACCAATCCCAGGTGCCCTCACCACTACACTTAAAACCCTGCCATGCCAGGAAGTGTTCTGTTTCTCGCAGTCCCCTCTTGCAAGGAGAGATAAGCAACTCTTTGGCTTCATGCAGCGAGGAGGAGGTAGTGTTCTCAGGTGGTCTTTGTTTTAGTGAATTAAATTGAGCAGAGCGCACAGAAATGAGCCCAGCTGCCATGCTGTGAACAGGCAGGGTCTTCAAAAGCAAGGGAGAGATCAGAAGGGCCACAGAGGCAAGGGCTTGACCTCTTTCATAGCGCAGAAGTTTCAGTAAACTCTAATTCATCTGCAGCAGGGCAGCAAAGATCTCCTTCGTGAAGTTTCTCAAGACAACCAGAAAAAAAAAAAAAAAAAAAAAA
>PVLC010040414.1:0-13859 GCA_004027655.1 Graphiurus murinus
AACAAGTAACCCCAAAGGTGATGTGCTTAGCAGTGGATGCTACACCTGGTAGCAAGGATGACTTGGAAGATGAGGGAGGAAAGCTGTCCACAATTGAGGTGTGAGTGTGTTTTCCCTGTTCTGCTAGGAAGTGACATATCGAAGTTACATATTTGTTTACAGGATTGTCTCGTCCTCAAGTGTTAAGGGATGTAAGTGTTACCAAGGATATCGGTGAGATAGAGGAGATGAAGTAACTTAGGGTGGCAGCGAGTTAGCAGCAGAGCTGGGATTTGGAATCAGGCTGTGACTTCCATAATACCCTAGAGATAAATCTGTGACTTGATCAAGGCCTTTAGCTTCTTGGGTTAATTTGCAAAGAAATAAAGGGCACACATGTCTCCACCTTCTTATGATTTCTAAGTCCCTGATTTCTAGGTAGAAGTTCGATTCTTGTCAGATACCAAAGTGATTGAAAACACCTAGTTCCAAAACATCCTTTAGGTATTAGAGAAAATTTCTGAGACATTTAAATCTCACACATCCATATCTAGGGATGGAATGACCCCAGGCTGGCTTTATTCGCAGTAGGCAGCAAATGTTGGTAATCACAGTTTTATGACCGCTGTATTACATTTTGACCCAAGAGTCTCAGGGGTTCATGTCACTTGACAGTAAGTGTTCAAAGACAAAGGACCATTTTAACTCAAGCATAGAAGACGAGCCTGAGTAAGGCTTGCTTTGTGAGGGTCCCCTTCGTCCCAGGTCCCTCCAGGAGTGACCTTCAGTAGATTCCACACATGTGATGGGTTTGCCTCTCAGTCAAGAAGCCCTGGGCTCGGGCAACCTGACTTTCACAGGGGGGCTATGAGCACACCTGTCTGGCCTCTTTGCCTGAAAAGTAACACGATCTTTATTACACCAGACCCCAAGCAAATCTGCTCTCTGGGGCTGGGGGCTTAGCTCAGTGGTGGGGCACTTGACTATCATGAATAAGACCCAGGGTTCAATAGCTAGCATTGCAAAGAAACAAAAACAAACAAAAAACCAAAACCAAAATAAAAATACATACACTCCCCCCAAATCAAAACCAAGCACTGCTCTCTGCTTTGAAGGGAGACCCTCTATCTTCCAAGGTAGTTTGTTCTGCAAACATCTTAGAAGAGGGAGTCCAAAAGGGACTACAAAAGAGGAATTAATCCTGGACTTAGCTCACAAGACCTGCAGAAGCAAAAGGGACCAGTGGGGAGGGAAGGGTCTCCACCGCTGTGCCCTGTCAGACGATACAGAGTCTATTGATAGCTGCTATAGCTTCATCTTAAATGTCTCTCAAAGGCCTTTGTTGGAGACCAGTCACTAGGGGGATACCGCTGGGTTTGCATCTCCGTCAAGAAGCCCTGGGCTTGGGCAACCTGACTTTCACAGGGGGCTATGAGCCTTTAAGAGGTGGAGTTTAGGGGGAGAATTTTAGGTCATTGGAGACCTGATCTTGGAGGGAATTGTGGAGCCCTGGCCCCTCCCTCCCTCTCTCTTTTGCTTCCCAGCTGTAAGACAAGTGGCTTTGCTCTGCCAACACTCCCGCTGTGACAGGCTGCCTTGCTGCAGTGGAGCCAATTGTAGACTGCTTCCTTGAAAATCGTGAGTCAGGATGAACCTTTTCTCTTTATAAGTTGGTCTTCTCAGGTGTTTGTTATAGTCATGCAAAGCTGACTAACAATGGCTGACCCACGAAGTGTACTCCGACTCCACGGCAATCCTTTTTGGGGGAATGGGACATTGCACCATGATGCTCCTTTTACAGGAAAATGAAGTGAGTCAATCCAAGGTCACAGAATGGCCCAGTGGGGATTCCAGGGCCCACCCAGGCCTTGCCCACCAAGCCATGTTCTGATCTCTTTGGCCCTCTTTGTCCACTGGGATAGAACCAGCAGGAGCACAGTATCACTCATTTGCTCCTTTCCTAGAAGAGTACAGAAACAAGGTGACCAAGCCACCAAGGAGGCTCACACGCTCCTGCTATTATCACGTCCCCGGCCACACTGCGTGCTTCCTGATGGAGAAACCACGTTTCAGGTCTATCACGTGTGGAAAGCTCTTACACCGAGCCAGGAGCTGCTGCAAAATGCAGAACTGGGTGGTACCCACTCAACTCAGCAACCCACCTCTCACGTGCGCACGCCATCTGTACTTTCGGGAAAAGTCGAGGAGGTCAACTGCTGTCTGGCGCTTCAGTTCCAGGGGACTTTGGAGGACACGTGCCCTGGGTATTCTGACTTGGCTGGAGGCGAAGCTGGAGGGTCTCCTGCAAGAGGCTCCGACAGCTTTGTGACCAGCAGGGTGAGCTGGTACCGTGGATGGTGGCGGAAGTTTCTATCAGCCTCTAGCCCCCAAAAGGACCAACCTACCTTCTTTCCTTCCTTCCTTCTGGATGTTGAGAGTCTCGCTAAGTAGCTGAGGCTGGCCTCGAACCTGGGATCCTCCTGTCTCAGCCTCCCAAGTACTAGGATTACAGGTGTGTGCACCACCACATCGGGCCGTCTTGCTTTTTTCTTCCATACCTGGGGTATAGACAGTGGTGGGAAGGGGAGACGAGGAACCGTAATTGCTGCAAGCGATGGAAAGGGCTGAGAGACGGGAAAGCAGCTAGTTTTTGCCATCAAGAGCAGAGATTCTGGGCAAGCTATGAGCTCTAAGCCCCATCCCCGAGCAGTGGCCGAGCCAGGGTCCAACGCTTCTGTCTCATCCTGTGTCAAAAGTCAGTAATCCAAGTTCCCACGATCAACTCGGGGCTGCTTTAAGGACTGGATAAAAGGGCTCTGCCAGGTAACCACGGGGCTTTTTCAACACACGAGGCTTCCTCCTCCAGGATCCTTGGTGTGGACCCTCTGTCCCACCAGACACAGGAGCCTGTCGTGGGAAAGAATCCTGCCTCCCTACTGCCACGCACACAGAGACACACGTCACAGCTACAAGTGACGGGCTCCCTAGTCTCACGTGGATTCCCACAAACGACAGCGGCACAGCGAGGTCAGCAGAGCCAGGACCATCTCCCGCTCTGCGCTGCAGGCAGAGCCGGTAAGCACTCTTCCAGTGACACCTCCTGGATGGGAGGTGAGCACTAGCTTTCCACCTGGGTTCTCCCAGGGAGAGATGCGATTCCCCCATTCCAGGTGCTTGGACACCGAGGGAGTTCCTAAGGTGCTGGAAAGTAGCCAACTTCACGGGACGAGGCCCTTCCACTGGCACCCGGGCCTCCTACCTGCCGGGGTGACATTTGTACCTTCCTCTTTCCAGCCGTCCCATTCTTTGGTTTTGTCGACTTCCGAAACCCCCCTTCTTCTGGCCGGCAGCCCTGCAGCCTGTCACCGACAGGATGGCCGGCCTCAGAGCCGGTGACCTCTCGAAGACACCGGGATTTGTTTAATTTTCGTAATTCACCTCTCCTTGTCCTTCTTATCGGAGGCAGCGAGGCCCCAGCTGGGAAGGCTGTTTGGCAGCTTTCCCCGAGTTTTGAAGCAGAGGGGCAGGGCCTCCTCCACTGGGATCTTTTCTTCTCCACCAAGAGAGATGGAAAGAAAGGAAAACGTGATAGGACTAGGCTGAGGTGGAGAAGAGATAGCCGGGGAAGGAGGAAAAGGCCCGCTTGCACTTAATTGTTAGAACGCTGGGCGTGCTGTCATGGAAAATTTGTTCTGCATTATTTTTCTTTCTTTCTTTGTCCTAGGGATTAGCTCAGAGACCTTCCACTTCTGAGCTACACTCCCAGCTCTGTTTTTTATGTTGAAACAGAGTCTTACTGAGTTGCTGAAAGTCTTGCTGAGTTGCTGAGTCTATCCTCAAACCTATGATCCTCCTGTCTCAGCCTCCCAAGTATTGGGATTACAGGTGTGCGCCACCACCCCTGGCTATGGCTTACGTTTTTGACCACTGCGCCATCTCCCTTCCTATACAGACCATAGACACCTGGACCCCAACACCGAGGTCTCTTTCTTGGGGTCACTTGGTGCTTACACACAGTTCTGGAAGCTCAGTGCAGCAGAGTCGTATGTACCCCCATATCTTCCTGCTTTTTCCTTTCTTCTGACTAGTCTAGACCCTCCCTAAATTCCCCTAGAAACTGCAGGGGCATTTTGAGGCCGGGTGCAAATGGATCCAAAAGCAAGATGCATGGAGAATAAGCAAACAGCTACAAACAAAGCCCCACCACCTAGGCCAGGGAGGGGAGAAGGTTTTCCCAACGCAGAAGCTACTTGGAGGAAAGCAGGTTGCAGAAGGATGGGCGGGGAGCTGCCTGCTGTGGAGGGGGGAATCCAGGCACCTCGGCTGCCTGGGGCACGAGGGGAGGAGGTTAGGGGTCCTGCTCAGCTAGAAGACAGAGAAGGCTCGTGAATAGCCTCTTGCTGACAACTACAATCTGGGGCTGGGGGCGGTGGATGAGCAAAGCCCCTTCCTTCTGGACTCTGGCCTCCCCAACACCCCAGCGTCCAGGCCTCTGCACCTAGAAGGCCAACTAGAGCTCCTTTTAGCCGATTTTAAATTTTTGCATCCCAATTCGACTTGTTATCCATTTCACCCATTTCCTCCCAATGTCATACTTTTTTTTTTTTTTTTTTTATCATTTATCATCTTCGCATATTCCAGGGTCTCATTGAATCCGGTTGCAAGCAGGAAGCACCCTTAGTGAGCGTATCCTGTGTGCCCAGCACTGTGCTAGAAGCAGGGGTGCAGCCCCCGAGAAGCCGACTCCGCCTTTCCCCTCTGCCTCTCCGTGAGCCCCAGGGGGATCCCCAAGTCCATGTCAGCCACTACCGGAAAAGCAGGAGCGAAGGCCCGGGGGTTTCCCAAGCGCAAAGCCAGGAGGTCTTCACCCAGCCCGAGGGAGTCGCTTTGCGCTAATGCTGTTATTTTAACCTTTTCTAGTTTCATCCCTCTCTTTAATTGGGTTTATTTTATCCTCTGGAACACTTCCCACTTAGCGTTTCATTCTTGCTTGAAGGACCGGCAGGCAGGAAAGCTGGATACAAGGCCAGCCCCTGCGAGAACCCTCTACATCTTAATTAAGCCGCCCCTTAGCACCCCATCCCCCACTCCCTCAACGTTCTGGCTGTGCGTTTCCGAGTTATGCAGAATAAAAATTCCTCAACCTTCACATCCTGCCTGGCGGAATTAGATTTCTCTTTCAAGTACACCCCATTTCTTTTTTGGGGGGTTGCGTAGAGGTGTACCCATGTTTCAGAATTCCTAACAGCAGTGTCTGAGGCTTATGAACTTACCACACCACACGTATGAGCTCATCTGATCTTCCCCAGATAAACTGAGGTTCTGCCAGGCTGAGAAGCTCGCCCGCCCGAGGCCAGCTGTGAACAGAGGCAGCTCTCCAACGTGTAGTCTACTTGCCAAGCGTAAGCTCCTTGGAGCCTGAATCTCCTGATATCCCAGGCGGGAGACTGGCTTTGGAAGGGTCTGGACTTAAAGAAGCTACAAAACCACAGCACCACAAGCTTTTCGGCTCGAGTTAAATTCCTGCAGGAAAACTTATTCCTTTCGCCCAGGGGAGATTCCCACTTGCTCTGCACTCCACAGGGGAGAGGGGGGTCTGAGAGTTGGCCGAGGAAGCTTCAGTCTTTGGCAGTAACCGCGTGCGTGCTGCGTTTGCAGTGGAGACCAGAACCGGAGTTGTTCCCAGGTAGACAGGGAGGTTAGAGGTGTGGACCCAAGGAAATCCTCAGAGACTGCTGTTGGAGCGTCTACACTGTCTCAGAAACCAGGTTGACATCAGTCCCTGAAATCCACGTGACCACCTCTGTGCTCTGCGGCCTTGTGACTCCACTCCCAACTCCAGCAGACATGTCCAAGGACGCTCTTAGCATCGCTTGTCACCATACCAAGATGAAACCACTCAATCTCCAAAGCAGAAGGGGCGCATTGTGGTACTGGGGATTGAACCGAGGGGTGTTTTACCTCGGAGCCACACCCCCAGCTGTTTTTTTTTTTTTTTTTAACACACATCTCATCGTCCCTGTGCACCAAGTCCTCAAGGGCTCCCCATTGCCATCTGGACAAAGACCAAACTCCAGATCATGCCTTATAAGACTCTGCTACCAGCTCCTCTAGTCTGATGACTTGTCCTACCTCTCTGGATTTTCCAGGCTTGAATGGTGGCAACTTCTAATTCCTTGAAAGCTGCAGCCCCAGGACCTTTGCACATGCTCTTCTGGCCCCTTTTGCCCCCCAAACACCTTTCTCTGACATCTCTGGCTAGTTTACACAATTCTGTTAGCCTTTTATCAGGCTTTTTTTTTTTCTGCTTATCTTTCCCCACTAAGAACTGAAAGAAATACACTTGGCATTCCATAGAGGCTATTAAGTGTGTTCCATATTAACTGGTTTAAACCCACGACATGGACTTTATTGCCCTACTTTATATGAGAGGAAACTGGGACTCAGGACAAGCTATTTCCAGAAGCGAGGGTCACAGAACTGTGAATGGCAGAGCTAGACCTTGAACCTGGGCAGTCTGGCCCCAGGGCCTGTGCACGCTCAGCCTCTCCTGGATTCCTAGAACCCTGGGCGTGGTGCACCGGGAAGGGCTTTTGAAGGGATAAGCTCCAGTGCAGAAGGGAGGGTAGAGGAGCCTCCTCATCCTCGTTCCAAATGGGTGACGAGTGGAAACAGACAGTCCAAGCTCCGGGTAACATGGTGGTGCCAACAGGAACACGCTTCTGCACGCGTGCCCCTCGCCGGGGCCAGGTCTTTCCCTGCTGGGAAGGAGCCGCCCCACACTCACCCTGCCACGTCGCAGCTGCCTGCTTGGGGTCTCTGAGCAGAACCACCCCACCAATTCATCAGCCGACGTCAGGTTCCCAGAGCCGCGTGGGCATAAATCAAACGGAGGAGGAGGAAAGGCTTGAAAGGAGTTTAAGAAAAGGTAGTGGGGGGAAAAAGAAATCAGGGGAGGGGGTGGAGAGAAAGCAATGGAAACAGAGAGAGAGAGAGAGAGAGAGAGTGGGGAAATGAGATCAAAGGCTAAAATTCATCAGAGATAACGGAATTATTTATTTTTCCTGCGCGAAGTCTCTGGGCCTTTGAGGGCTCTGCCGTCTGTTCGCAGGGGCCACCCCGGCCCCAGAAGCACGTTGGTTCCATCAGCGGCCGCCCTGGAGCCTTTTGAAGTGGGTCCTGCTGGTGTTTATTCGCCTCCGTGTAAGAAACGTGCCCACAGCGCAGCTGCCCGGCTGGGGGTGGGCGAGAAGGGGGACCCCTCATCACTCATGAGGTTGTTTATTTGGGAACCAGAGCGGCCCTTTCTCCAGTTATTACTCAACGTCCTCTCCAGACGGTGCCACCCCCATCCCGAGAAAGGGGCAGGAATAACAAACTCGCGGGAACCTCCGCCGGGGGCGCCATCTCGCCTGGGTCCCACAGTGCACGTGGCTTTCCGGGGACAGACGGCGAGGAAGGCGCCCGGCCTGCTCAGCCGGTCCCGAGAGGGCTAAGGACACGGGGACCGGAAGGCCAGGGCTTGAACTCTAGCTCCGCTCTACTCCCCAGACGATGACCCTCCCGGACAAGAGAACTCGACGAATCCTCCAGTTTGTCATCTTTGTTCACGGGACAGCCAGGGAAACTGAGGCCCAGGGAGGTTAGCGTATGCAAGAAGTGTAGAGTCCTCAGTACATAGTCCAGCAGCGTAAGCAAGCTACTAGAAAACTCAGCAACTGGCTAAGATTTATGTGGGATTCATAAGGCTCATCTGCCTAAGATAAAGGCTTTCTCCCTCCCATTTTTTTTTTTTTTTTTTAAGTTCACTGATCAAAAGCTTAGGACATTATTTTTGTTTGTTTTGGTATTGGGGATTGAATCCAGCAGCATTTTCTACCTCTGAGCTTTATCCCCAGCCCTATTTTTTTTTTTTTTTTACTTTGAAACAGGATCTTGCTAAATCGCTGAGGTTGGCCTCAAACCTACGATCCTCCCGTCTCAGCCTCCCAAGTACTGGCATTTACCAGTGTGTGTCACCATGCCCAGATATTTGTTTTAATAGGCTGGCTAGGCTCTGCGCTAATGAGTGAGTAGTCTCACTGGAGAGCACTAAGTCTGTGCTTTCTGATTGTAGATAACATCACCATTGATCGCAAAACTACCCCACTCAAAGACGAAACCCATTTTACTTCAAATCGCCATCAGGTGAGGGTACTGCAGTATTAAACTGGATATACTGGCAGAAACCAGAATCACACTGCCCGAGGCTGAAAACCCAGGCAGGCCCTTGCTGGCTGCAACCTGGGAAGCTCAGAAACCAGGTGACCTGCTGGAGGAAGGCAATGTTTGCCCCAGGAGACCTTTGGGAGGACTTGGAGACCCGAGGAACGCTTGTATGACGTGGCGTGCCAGGCACACCCTTTTCTCAGTGCCCCATGAGATAGTTGCTTATCTGTCCCTCAGAACAATCCTACCAGATAGGTACTAACGTCCCCATTTTATAAGTGGAGAAATGGGCTCCTAGACTTAAATGAGGTTATACAGCATATCGCCAGGGACATGTGACATCTCCAGAGGTTTGCAGCTATGAGGTTTTAAGTATAGTACCTTGTGTTCACAAATCTAAGAGAACAGCTCATAATTGCAGCCTGGGAGGGGAGGGGGGCTGCTCAGTGCTGTACCCCCTGGGGCAGGGCTCTCTGGGAGGAGACAGCTCCCTGGAGGCAGCAGGGGAGGGGTCAGGCAGTAAGACCACCCGTGTCCAGACCCCCAGCCTCCTCTGCTGCTGAGGCAGGGACTAAAGTCCTACATGCAGGAGGAGCCCCGGGCCAACTCGGGCACCAAGAGGAGCCAGGAGTGGCCTGCACGGGTACAGGCAGCTGAGGCCAGCCTGCTCCTTGGGGACGGAGGGCTAATGGCTGGTCCCTCAGGGGAGGCCACGGCAGCAGAAGTCCGTCCTGCAGGGCCCTCCAGGGCTTGGGGCAGGGGCTGTCGGGAACTAGAGGCACCGCAAACTTCTGGTTTGAGTGAACAGCACTGGGGTCACGCGGGGAGCCCCCTCCAAGCCCCGCCACCACATACCAGGGCAGTGGGACCCCTTGGCTGCAAGTCAGCTGGGTTAACATACAGCTAACCGCTTTGCTTTTAAACAGAGGTGTGTCTTCTCTTCCAAGAAGGCCATTCCAGGAAAGCAAGGCAGCAAATGCCTCTCAAACGCTTCCTTCTACCCACACCTTCCGTTTGTCTATGGAATATTCTAGTAAAAGGGGCAAGGCCCGACGGCAGCCCATTTATACAACGGGTTCAGACAGGTGATCCTCAGCCACCTGCCTGCCCTTCTCGGGCCCGCAGAGGGACCGGCCGGAGACCGAAACTTGAGGGAAATTCTCCAATGGAGCTGCTCTTAGACCATGGGGACAAGGAGCCCCCAACACAGCAGCCCACAGGCCGAGAGGGAAGGCTGGTGCCGGGCGAGAGGGCGCCGTCTGGTTTTGATTTAGCCGTCATTATTTACTCGGGCTGGGAACAATGCTCAGGAAGGCAGAAGTTGTCACGTGACCCGAGCGGGCGTGGGAGCCGGCAGCGCCACCAGCCCAGAAACCCACGGTGCGGGGGTGATGTCACCTCAAGCTTTGTGCAAAACCTGCTGCAGAAGACCCCAAAGCCCTGGGATGCCCCGAGGGAAACAGGCTCACATACTGGGGTTCCTTCCTTATCCTCAGGAAGATATCGGTGCTTGTGTTTCAGCCCGGCAGATGCTAAGAACATTCAGGAACCACGCATCTCAAGGACAGACTTCAGATCCCTCTCCGGGCGGACATTAGCGCTGCTATTTTCCTTCTTCTGAGGCCTCAGCTAGAAATAAAGTCACCAAACGTTGCTACCTTGGCCATCCCCTTTTCCTAGCTCACCTGAAGAGCTTTCCAGAAGCTGTGGCTCAAGAACTTTCTGTACTTGGGGTCATGTTGGTGGGGGTCAGGAAACCGGAAGCTGTCCCGATGTCTTGGGTCTCGACTGGTGCGTTAAGATCGTGTCATTCTTACCCCAGTTCTATGAGACTCATCACTCATGTTTTACAGAGGAGAAAACAGGCTGGAGGCAGCTCTGAGGCAGGTTTTCTCTCCCCGAGTCCATTCAGGTAGGATAAACAGGACATACAATCCGGGTTCATGGGGTTCCGGAGAGTTCTAAATGGCTCGAGAACGTAACTCCACGAGGGCAGAGTCCCCGTCTTCTGCCCTGTACCACAGCACCTGACCTGACCAGCAGCAAGGAGATGCTTGAAGTGGCCAAACCCTGTCCTCAGCCTGTGATCTGGAAGCTCAGAGGTGAAGGGAGTTCCCGATTTCTTTGGGGTTAACACGGAAGTGGTGAAGCATCTTTGCTTTCCTACCACTAGGAGGCGCTGTGGAGACCAGGGCAGATAACAGCACAAGCAGTCCTGGGTCCATGCTCACAGGTTCATCTGGGATGAGCAGGAGGGGACCTCGGAGGCTCCAGCTCTGGTGTCCCCCTTTCACGGGGCGGGAGCACCAGGAGATGGGTCTCAGGTTCTTGGCGTCCTGCTTGGGCCAGTCTGTGTGGCCACAGGGTCTTTACAGGGTCTGAGGGTTCTAGAATCTTCCGCTCGGTGTCAGAAGTAGGCAACCTTGGCAGTCCCCGGCACCCCGCGTTCCTGAGCCCAGAGCCAAGGAGCACTTGAGGTTTCTGTCCTTGTCTTCAGAGCCGTATCAAGTGTCTGATTTTGTTAAAACCTAGGAAAGGCCTAGCACCCAACTTAGGAGTATCAATCTTGGGACATACTTAATTTGGGGATAATTTTAGATCTACAGAAAAGTTGCAAAGACGATCGGAGAGTCTCACACACGCTTCCCCCAGGCTCCCCCAATTTTAATGGTTTGCTTTACTGTGTAGTTTGTCAAAACTGAAACATTGGTATATTACTATCAGCCAACTTGAGTTAATTTGGATTTCAAGTAGCGTTTGTTTCTGTTCATTTCCGGTCCCGGGATCTAGTTCAAGCTACCATGTTGCATTTAAGTGAGCATTAATGCCTAGTACAGGACAGTATTTATTTATTTATTTTTTTTTTTGTGGTACTGGGGATTGAACTCAGGGGCATTCTACCTCCAAGCTACACCCCCAACCCTATTTTTTATTCTTTATTTTGAAACCGAGTCTCACTAAGTTGTGGAGTGTCTCACTAGGTAGCTAAGGCTGGCCGTGAACCCGGATCCTCCGGTCTCAGCCTCCCGAATGCTGGGATTACAAGCGTGCACCACCATACCCGGCTTAGGACAGTATTTAAAAAATAACCCAAGACACACACACACACACACACACAGGAAAGGTCCCCTTCAATTTTTGTCTTCTGCCCCATTAAGCTTGGTCAGTAGTCTGCTAGACCCACATTGTCCAATATGGTTCCCATTAGCCAAGGAGGTGAATTTACTTTCAATGAACTGAAATCAAGTAAGATGAGCCTTCTGTTCTGCAATCACACTCAGAAATCGCATTTCAAGTGCGCAGTAGGACGCAGCCCCAGGTAGCACAGAGACCTGACCCTTCCACATACCAGCTGACCCATATTGGTCTAGACTTTGTTTTGCTACAAATACATATTTTACATACTTCTAATTTAAAAAAAATGTAGAATTGACTATTGCATACCACCTAGAAATTTTACCCTAAGACCCCTCAACACTAGCTCACGTCAATCAGCGTTGGCCACATTTTGGTTGTCACAGGGTATGGGCACACCTCTATTTAAGTCATCCCCTCTTGATGGGCACCAGCCCCCCCCAAATTTCTGTACCCAGAGAGAATTGCTCTCCAGCCTGATGTGGGCAGGATGCTGGGGTCACTTTTGAAAGTCGTGGGCCCGATATCAGCGGGCCACTCACAGGTAAGACAGTGCGATAATTGGACCAGACATCTGCGTAAGCCACTCTGGGCTGGGGGCCCAGGGGTGTGGTTTGATTGGCAGATAGTGATTGCATAGTAAATAGGACTCAGTAGATGGGCGGGAACAAAAGGCGGCCCATTGGCAGCTTTGTGCACACGCTCTACGCCATACCATTTAATTTTTTTTTTTTTTTGGCGGTACTGGGGATTGAACTCAGGGGCATTCTACCTCCGAGCTATACCCCTAGCCCTATTTTTTATTCTTTATTTTGAAACAGGGTCTAAGTTGCCGAGTGCCTCACTAGGTAGCTGAGGCTGGCCGTGAACCTGGATCCTCCGGTCTCAGCCTCCCGAATGCTGGGATTACAAGCGTGCGCCACCACGCCCGGCTCCATACCATTTAATTCTAACAATGCTCTTCATCCACAGTTTCGTTATCACCATTCTACAGGTTGGGGAGCTGAGACCAGGGGTTAGGGAACTTCTCCAACCCGCTTCTTGCAAAACAAAACAAAACAAAACAAAAATCATCCCAGCTGGTCAGTGGCAGAGCTGGGAGGTGAAATCAATGCCAAGTCCACAATCCTAGCCTGTGCCAGAGCTGTCCCTTATACAGGGCAGCACACAGAGTATATGGTCACCCACGTGCCCTCAGCCTGTGTTCCCCGGGCTCCTATCTTAACACGGGGTCCTGTCTAAACCAAGACAGTAACCTTCACACGTCACTAGTAACTAGATCTCAGACTTGACTTGGATTTAGCAGTTTTCCCACCCAAATCCCTCTCTGTCCCCGCCCCAAGGCTAAGGCCCTTTTGGGGGGAGCTGGCCGTTTCCCAGATGCTCACGATGCAATCTCCAACCCAGGCTGCATTGTCTGTCCTCACCGCGTGAGCTGGGGCAGGCTGCGCTGGGTTTATAGTTTCATTTCACGCACCTGTGGTTCAACCCTTCCTGGCCCATGTAGCACAGTTCCAGGCACCGAGGAACTTAGCATTGAAAGCCGGGCGTGGTGGTGCATGCCTTTAATTCTAGTACTCTGGAGGCTGAGGCAGGAGGATTGCAGGTTCAAGGGCAGCCTCAGCAAGTAGCGAGATTCTCAGCAACCTAGTGAGACCTTGTTTCAAAATAAAGATAAAAAATAGGGCTAGGGGTGTGGCTTGAAGGCAGAATGCCCCTGGGTTCAATCCCTAGTGTCACAAAAACAAAACTTAACATTGAGCAACTGAGGAGGCCCAGGCCCAGGGGCTTTGGTTCTAGTTCTTCTCAGCCTTTCTGATCAAACTCAGTTGGAATTTCAGTCATGTGACTCAGATATGGGGTATTAAGGCTTTAAGTTCCTGGTAATTTGAGAGCGGCTGGCTTGCAAGAAGTAGGGCAAGACCGTGGCAGAACCTCTCAGGATGTTTTTAGTGCTCAGAGGCCTGGACGCTCCTCCAGACCCCCTGATATCAGTCCCCAGGGATGGAGCGGGGGTCTCTGGATTTTTCTTAGCCTCCAGGGATTAGATCCAAGCCAGACGGAAGAACCACAATCTTAGTCTATTTCCCCCAATTATTGAGCAGTTTGCAAACATAGACATCCTTGAGGACTCGTGGTGCGTGGTGTGCAAATTTGGCCTCTGCTTATCATTTCTGTACCATCCTAGTCGAGTCAGCTCTTGTACAGGGCGCCCCCATGGAGACAAAGCAGGCCAGTTCCTTCCCTTGCCCTTGGGGATGGAAAACCGCATCCCAGCTACCAAATAAACACCGGGGGTTAAGTGATGCTTTGCATAAAGTATATACATTGCCAAAGCCCCTCCTCCCAAATTAAGCTTCCGTCAGGTGCACAGAATAAACAAATGTGCACAGTCGTCTTGCTTTGTTGAGAACACACTTAAAAAGAGGCTCTCTCTGTAGGTTCCCAGGGAAAAATGTTTGCATAGTAATTCCAACACGGAGCTTCAAGTACAGGAATTTGCTTTTTAGGTACTTTTTTTTTTTTTTTTTTTTTTT
>PVLC010040415.1:0-13875 GCA_004027655.1 Graphiurus murinus
GTATCCAGTATCAAGAGAAAAATGGTAAAATAGAAAAGAATAGATAAATAAGAAATTAATAATCTAGGACTTTGACAGCCTGACCACATCATCACCTGTTTTTCGTGTATTTCTCATTATTCTTCCTGTAATTTACTCAGCTGTGCCTATAATTCTCAAGTATGTACAAAGTTAATACAGGAGTTAAAGTTGTTAAGGTCATGCTAACTGTTTGTTTTACTTATAACCATTTGAATAAAAAATAATACACATTAGTATAAGAAGAGACTTAGCCCTTCCTAAAAGTAAAACATTGAATTCCCTTGCAATAGATTTGTACATTATATACGGTTAGTGTTTTATTATCTTTTAATCTTGATCCAGAAGTGTTAAACTCAGAAGAGTAATTCAGCTCAAATTCTGAGGATTTACTTGGTAATATTAATTTATAGTTGTAAAAATGGTGCTTAAATCAAATTAAAACAAATCTTTGTCTAAAAGGAAGTTTTATAGATAATTTACTATGAATGAAAATATGTGTTCTCTTTCATCTAATTCATATTCAAACAAAATTATTTTGTGATGTATAATTCAGCTATAAATATTCATTAAATAACAAAAATATACAAAACATCCTTAAGATCATATTAAATGAAGTACATCATAAAGAGCTGAACAAGTATTTTCTCCACATCACACACACACACACACACACACACACACACACACACACACACACACACAAACTCTACACATGTGCATTCACAGATATGTGTCTGTGACCATTAAAACAAAAACCTGTAGCATGGTGGGATTGAACAAAAAGTAATTCAATTTAAATTTATTTCAACTACCTCATAGATATAAACTTTTTTCAACTTCAGCACAATTTATTACCCCAGTTGCCTATAATTTGTCTTGAGAATATATAGTGATAAAAGATGAAAATTGTCTCCGGTGATAGACTCTTGATAAGGTAACATCTGTTAGTTTTCCAACTCCTATCAGATGGTAAAAATATATTTCAGTGGACTAACATTTAAGCTAAAATGCAATGATGTCTATGGTTCTGTGTCTGAAGTGAGGAACTTAATGACCCATGCTCATGCAAAAGACAAATTATATTAATAAGTATTCTTTTCTCTCAATAAAATAGTGACATTTTCTTTTGATCTAATTTTGTTTTTTTAGAACCAAAGTTACTTAAAACTGAAAATCAGAGCAACCATTTTGAGATGAAAAGTTCTCATTTGCTATATACCATACTCTGAGACACTCTTTGTTTTATTTTACAGCATTTTATTTTCTCAATGTCACCAAGTCTGTTCCCAGAAATCTTGGTAATGACAGCTGTCATTGACTAAGCACCAATTATTTAAAAGTCAGGAGGTTTAAATCAGGAATTTTTCTTTGGGGGATGTAGTTTTGGACAAAGCAGCAGAGGAAGTAAATTCTGAAAGCTGCATGTTACAAAGAACACATCATTTTTTATAATTTCTGTCATAACACCTGTTGGAATCAAAAGTACACCTACCTATTCCCAGTTTTCTCAACAGAGTGTATAAAGATGGAGACCTGTGTCAGACAGGTCAGCAGAAAGTATTCGAACTGTGGCAAAACTATATTCTTGCCAATTTTCCCTTATTGTAAGAACACAGAAAATGTTACCTCTAGGAAAAGAACATGTTTCAAGTCCTCATATAATTAAGCACAAGACCAATGTGACCTGGCTTCAAACATATATATATATATATATATATATATATATATATATATATATATTAGCTTTTGCCCCTCTACAGGTCCATAGAAATAAAAACAATTCATGCAGGGCATGGTGGCACACAACTGTAATCTCAGTACTTGAGAGGCTGAGACAGGAGGATCACAGGTTCAAGGTTAGCCTCAGCCATATAGTGAGACTTTCAGCAACCTATCAAGATCCTATTTACAAACAAAAAAATAAAGTAAAATAAAATAAAATAAAAGGACTGGGGGGTGTAGCTTAAAGGTACAATGCCCCTGAGTTCAAGCCCCAGTAAAACACACACACACACATACACACACACACAGACACACACATTCAATTTTAATTTGTTTTTTTCTTTACAAATATCTAAATGTGAAGTGTTTGTTTAATCCAGATGTAAGACAATGAAATATGATAAATAAGAGGAATGAATCTGTGAACTTACTGTAATCATGGAAATTTGACCCTTCCGTAGCCCTAAAAACAATATGAATAACAATATAAATGTGCTTTTAGTTTTGCCATTTGTCCCATGAACTAGGAATCTAATTTTTTATGCAAAGTTTGTTGCAGAGACTGTTTCTGGATCATTACTAAAGATAACTAACCATTGCTAGGTCAGTGAGAAGATTTGTAAGTCTTATTGGTGCCACTTCCAGAGAAAGTTAATGGATGAAAATTAGAGAGGTTGGTGTGAGTCATTTTTGTGCTGAGGTAGATTGCCAGTGGATGGAAGAAAGAATGACATTTAAACAGCACATAGCTTTAAAATCAATGAGAGCAGGACAATGGAAGCAAAAAAATAATTATTCACAATTATTTGCTATTGTCACAAAAAGAAAATACTAAAAAGATGATCTTCCTAAGAAATCATCTTTACTAGAAATAGAAAACTTCAATATCTAATTTTAGTTTTTTATTCATTTCTTATTATAAAACTAGACAAAACCCATAATAAATTATCTTTTTACTGTACCTCTTAGATATTCTTTTTATTTGTGCATCATAATTGTACATCATCATTACGTCATTTAAAAAATCAGCAAAATGCCTTTGGACCCTATTCTATTGCTGTGGATGTTATAAATTATATATAATATTTTGTTAAGATAGTGATTCTCCTAAGAAAATTCATGATTATGCTTTTTCCTGTTTGGGAAATGGGTCACAGGTAAGATGTAAATATGATTCTTAATGCATAAGTATCTAGATGACACAACAATACTGTTGCCATAAAACTTATCAGAGAAATGTAGATAGCACAAATGCACTTCACAAGAGTAATTTGCTGTCTGCTCTGTGTCCATGTCCTACTTATTCTCAGTACAGAACACAGCTGCCTCTTGACAAAAGATGTGACTCAAACTCCCTGTAAAAGACCTAAAGAGCATCTCAACAAGGTGTTGGTGCCACATTAGGCAATGGATAGCTTGGTGTTAATCTGCACATTAAAATCCAATTAAATCAAATACTCTCTCCAGTACCTTTACTCCAACTTTAGTTTGGATTATTCTGAAAGGTTCACATTAGAAGGAGTGCCTGACACTCAAAGAATGACTGGTCCTCCTGCTTTTAAAATGAACTAAGCCACAGATAGTAACAGAATAATAATAATGATAAATTAAGATTTGTTACTGCTTATTGCAATTTTATCCAAAACTTAAGAATGAAGGGATTTAGGGACAAAAACAAGGAAGTGATGAGTAGTGTAGAATTAGACTTGAAAAGAGAGAGCAAGGGGAGGGGGAAACCAAGTGCTACAGTCCCCCTGATTCTCAGGCTTGATATTCTATAAAGAATACTTATAGAATAGATGTCACATTATAAATATAAGCTACTCTTGTAACATTTGTATATTTTCTGTCCAATTCAGCATTATCATTACCAGACAGAACCCTCTCTGGGTGCCAGGACAATTTGCTTATTTAGATTTTTCAATTAAGTATCTTAATTGGACATACAGGGGCATCAAAAATTAGAATATGAAAACAATGGACTATTTGGGAATAAAATCTCAAAATAACACTTTATCTAATTATTACCAATGTTTCATTCTGAAAATTACATTCTAGATATTGTTGCATCAATCTTCATGGTTTACTAAAACACATGTTAGAGGTGCCAGAGAAGCTCTTTATTCTGTAAAGGATCAGTTCATAGTTTTCCATTTCCCTGGAGATAATTGAAGCCAATCCAATGTCACACAGAAAACAACTCCTTTTTTACATCAGGTCACGTGTGAATCTAAATGTGACAAGCTGATTTCCCCATTGATCAATTAAGATAGATGCTGTTCTGATGCTTTATTTTGCTTTTTTTAGACTGAAGATTGAACCTAGTTGCCTTCTGCCTTCAGACTACACCCCTGCCCTTTCTATTTTTATTTTTGAAACTTGGTCTTGCTAAATTGCTGAGAGTCTAAGTTGCAGAGGCTGACGTCAAACGAGGTCCTCCTGTTTCAGTCTCCCAAGTACTGGAACTGCAGGAGTGCAACACCATGCCAGGCATACTAGGCCATTTTAAAAATATATATGCATAATTTTAAGTTTCCAATATAGTTTGCATAATAAAACATTATAATACTTTAAATTATATCTATTTTTAATTTTTTGTTCTCAATGGCATTGCTGAATGGGCTGATTCAAATAAAATATTTTTGTAGAAATATTTGTTAGAAGCCGGGCATGGTGGCACATGCTTGTAATCCCAGCATTCAAGAGGCTGAGACCGGAGGATCCGGGTTCTCGGCCAGCCTCAGCTACCTAGTGAGGTACTCCACAACTTAGTGAGACTCAGTTTCAAAATAAAGAATAAAAATAGGGCTGGGGGTGTAGCTCGGAGGTAGAATGCCCCTGAGTTCAATCCCCAATAGCGAAAAAAAAGAAAAAAATAATAATATTTGTTAGATTAATTATCTTAATACTGAGAAACTCCTGTCCACACACTGATGTATCTGTGCATAAATGCTAAAGTGGATTTTACAACTCATTGCATTCTATCTTTTCTCCAAAACTAATAAAATACAAATGTTTGGTGTAATAGTTCTTGAATCAATCAATAAATAAAAATTCTTGAAAAATAAATATATTTTATTTAAAATTTTAAGTATTCTTATTTTTTACATTCATAGGAAAACATTGCAAATAACAACTCATATTATAATTAGCTAAAATTAATTTCATACAGAGCAGAATACTAAAGTCAACTAGCATTTTTGGAACTAATTATGCCTATAGATATGGCCTAGATTGACCACAATTAATTGTATAATCCAGCATATTTTGCTAATAAGTTACATGTCTATAAAAGTTGCAAAACTACACAGAAATACAAATATTCTGAGAAGAACAAACGGATATAAAGTAAAGTACTTGTTTGATATGTGCCAAAAAAAAAAAAAGCCGAGAATAGCCAAAGTAATTCTTAGCAACAAGAAAACAAGAACCATGCAGGAGACATCACAATACCTGACTTCTAACTATACTACAAAGCCACATTAATAAAGTCAGCATGGTATTGCCACAAAAACAGACATATAGACCAATGGAGCAGAGTAGAAGATTCAGAAACAAATCCATACACTTACAGCCATTTAATTTTTGACAAAAGAGCCAAAAAGATACACTGGGGGAAAAAAATAGCCTCTTCAACAAATGGTGTTGGCAAAACTGGTTAACCATATGCAGAAAGATGGAAAAAAAAAATTCTTACCCTGCAGCAGAGTCAATTCAAGATGGATGGAAGACTTGGGAGTCAGGCCAGAGACCTTGCAGCTACTAGAAGAGGGCATAGGTCCAACACTTCAACATAGGCACAGGTAAAAAGCTTTCTCAACAAGACCCCAAAGCCACAAGCAATTCAAAGGAAGATCAATGCATGAGATTGCATTAAACTGAAGAGCTTCTGTGCAGCAAAAGAAACTATAAAGACCCTTAACAAAGAGGCCACAGAATGGGAGAAAATTTTTGCCAACTACTCCTCTGATAAAGGACTAATATCTAGAATATACAGAGAATTCAAGAAACTCACCACAAAGAAAATAAGTAACTCAATCAAAAAATGAGCAAGTGATCTAAATAGACATTTCACAAAAGAAAAAATACAAATGACCAAGAAATGTATGAGGAAATGTTATCAGAGAAATGTAAAAGGAAATGTGATCAGAGAGATGCAAATCAAAACTACCCTGATATTTCACCTAACCCCAATTAGAATGGCAATCATCAAGAACACAAACAACAACAAATGCTGGTGAGGGTGTGATGAAGTGGGAACCTTGCTGGCGGAATTGCAGATTAGTGCAACCACTTTGGAAAAAAGTATGGAGGATTCTCAGACAAATGGGAATGAACCTACCATATGATCCAACAATAGCACTTCTGGGTATCTACCCAAAAGAATTGAAACCAACTACCAGACTGATGCATGCATATCTATGTTTATAGCTGCACAATGGAAAATATGTTAAGTGAGATTAGTCAGTCACAAAAAAGTAAAAAATCGAATGCTTTCCCTAATTTGTGGAAGCTAGGGAGAAAGTGAGTCTTAAGAGAGATTCTAGATGAAGAAAGAAAACCTTTAATGAGCAAAGATGACCCAACTTAAAGTGATGGGAGAGAGAGGAAAGGGAAACATCCTAATACATATAATGTACAGTCACAAATATATCAAAGTCAATCACTAAACCAAACATGAGAAGGAGGGAAGGGGAGGGAGTGAGTTGGGGTTTGGGGAAGGGTCAAATGAGAGATGTGTGTATGTATGCTTCTACCAGCATGTACCTAACAAAAATGTATGATTACAATCCACCAATAAAAAATATATTAAAAAACATTTAGAATGGACTTGGCTTTGAAAGAACACATTAACTGAAGAAGATTAAAATTGGATAAAACATTGATTTTCCTAGTTTTGGGGATTTAGCACAAAGACACAAAATCAGGGCATTGTAAACACCACTGCACACTTGGAAGAATATAATTATGTCATTTACAGGAAAATGGATAAAAATAGAGAATATTAGGATGAGTCAGTTCCATAAAGAGAAGGGTCATATGTTTTTTTTCATCTGTGGAAGCTAGAGGGAAAAAAGGGGGGACATTAGAAAAATGAGGAAAAAGACCAGTGAATGGAATCAAAGGATTTGGGGAGTGAGGTAGGAAGGGGGAAAAGGAGGATTGAGAAAGGAAACAGTTTAAAGAATGCTATGTTTATATATGAAGGCATCACTACCAATCTCACTACCATATTCAGAGAGCAGAGGAGAACAGGTGGGACCCAGATGGAAACCCAGCAAGTACTGTGTTCATGTATGTTTGTATTACTTTGAATCTCATTATGATGTGTAATTAAAATGCACCAATAAAAGAATAACTTTAAAAGTCGGGACATTGCATAAATAGTAGAGACAATGATACCATCTCTCACCCGCTATATATTCTCATTTTGAAACTATTTTAATGACTCCTTCATTTTTATAATAGCTCTATTTTTATAGGTGACTCTAAAAGATAAATAAAAATTAGTATTAACCTTGTGATCAATATAACCACCAGTAGGTATAGATAATGAAAAATTATTTTCCTGGAAATTCAAATTACCACAATATAAATTAATTAAACAGGAGCTCTTAATAGTTTTTCTCTTTAAGGTAAATATACCACATAAAACAGTGCCCTGAACAAGGTAAAGAAATTCATTGCTTTGAAAAGCATAACCCCAAATCATTTACAATAACCAATATAATAACCACACACTGATTTCGTAGAAAGTCAGGTATTTATTGGCAAAAAGAGATTTCTATTTTTTTCTTCATGAATATCTAAAAAAAGAATGTTTAATTTAAATTATTACAGGCAGTTAGAGATTTTCAGTGTTTTTCTGAAAAATAACTTCACTAATATATTGTCATGTTATCTAAAAAGAAACAGGATATCACAAAACCTACTAAAATAATTGGTGTGTTGTAACCTTGGAACTCACCCCACTATTATTGGTAACATCAAGGCTGCCCCATTCAACCCTGCAAATGTTGTATCAGGCACATACTTTAGTCAGAGTCTGACTTTTCTCCTCTGCAGGGTGTTGAATGAAATGCAAACCAGTCATTTCTACCACTGAGAACAGAATTCTATAGAGGGTGAAGAGTTGCATACCTCTCAAATTGTCAGCTCTGTTATGAGGGCTGATAACTTATGATAGAGAAGTGAAACTAAAGTAAAATCCCGTTTTGAAGTATTCTGCTTAACTATACTTAAATGCAATAAATATAACCTTAACTAGAAGATGAAGTAATTCACATAAGCATAGTTTACTGCGACATCCGTATATATTTATGGCTCTGGACTCATAAGTTCATAATGATTTCTTTCTGAATATCTAAAGGCTAAAATGTGATTTTGACAGATTATATATCTATGAATTCATACTTTAGTTAACTGTAAGGACAGATATTTCGATCATTTCAGATGTGAAATATATCTAGTAACTATTAGGTATGGTTTCTCCAAAGCATCTAGTTATGCATGCTTGAAGAAAGTCAGCCATACATTACCACCAAAGTTAACACTTCTGTTGTGGCTCATGCTGTTTCCATCTATGGCATTTTCTAACCTTCAAGGTTAGACTACCTCTTTTTTTATGTCAATGATTATGTCTCTCAGGAAATTTATCTTCCAGTATCTGTAGAAAAAAGATCATAGTGTACTTGTGCCCTTTCTTTAAGTCTGATCACTTTCGTTCAAGAAAAATATGGTCTTTGCAACAAGTTTCATGTTCTAACAACCAATGAAATATGCAATGAAAACACAGGAGGTGCATTCCACTGTAATGAAAACATAATAGTAGTTTATGAAAGATAAAGCACAGAGGTAGTGTAGTGTTCTGTGTTTCCTAAATATATTCCAGTCTGTCTACTGAAGTGGGTACTTCAGGGTACATCCTGACTATAATTTAATCACTTTCGGTAAATGAGTACCACTTACTGTAAATCTGATCATACTCTGCTCTAGAGGATTTCTGCGAACTTTTTATTTGCTGTCAGACCCCTTTTGAAAATAAATTTCCCTACTATAGACTAACTCTTTAAGTCACAATGATACTTTGCAGGGTTCTTTGTGAAAGAAACATAAGCTAATTCAAATATGAGAATTGGCAGCTTATAATATAAAAACCATAAGCATTTGAAACCTCTTGGCTCATTTATATGTAGTAACAAGTTTCATATGTTATTATAAATCATGCAGTTTTTTTTAGAAATGATTGTAAGAATTGACATTAATTATCATTTTGTTTTATTTTTTAATTTTAGTAAATTTCAAATATGCAAAAAGGGGTAGAAAATGAAATAAAGCTACATATCCTTTTCATGTAATATGATTGTTTTCAAACCATGAGCAATCTTGTATCTTTTATGCCCTCATCTACTTGTCCAAGGCCACATTATTTTAAAGGAAATCTTGCATATCATATAATTTATCCTAAAACGTAGATGAAATTTAGATGAGTATTTTTTCATTAAAAAGCACAACCACAACATAATTATTTTAATTTCAATGATTTTAATATTGATAAAACTCATGGTATTCAAATTTTTATTACCTCATATGTCTTAATTTTAATTTTTTTCATGAATAAAGACTCAGATAAGGTATACATGTTGTCACTGGCTGATATGTCCTTTTTATGTACTCTTTTAGTCTAATCTAGATATTTAGGTTTCTATTTCAAACACTCTCATTTCCTCATTTCTCTCTCTCTCTCTCTCTCTCTCTCTCTCTCTCTCTCTCTCTCTCTCTCTCTCTGTCTCTCTTTCTCTTCCTCTCTCTCACTATCTTCTTCACAGTTGATTGTGGAAGAAATCTGATTCCCAGTGTATCCCACTTCCTATAGTCTGGAATTTGCTAACGGCATCCCTGTGGTTCCTCTGCCCTCTATATTTCCTGTAAATTGGAAATTTTATCTAGAGGCTTGATCAAATTCAAGTTTAATATTTTTGGCAAGAATACTCTATATACATGCTGTTGTGAAGTATTCTTCCATAGTAAAAATATGCACATTCTAACCACGATAAAGTTGTGGTTAAAAGCATGGCCTCTGGAAACCAAGTACATGGAATCTCATCCTGCTTTTGTCTCACTCTAGAAATGAACTTAGGCAAATGAATTTATTGATACTTGACTCTTTTCATCTTTAAAATGGGACATCAAACAGACATACATAACAGAAAATATTTCACTCATCTGATTTTGTCTTTGTGAAGATAAAATTAATCCAAATAAAGTATTTCAGATAGAGATTGGTATATAATAAGCACTTAATATATACAAACTATCATCATATCATATATCTGAAGTCAATTATCAGGAGGAATATGCAGAAAAGATTTGCAACAATCTTGATTCATAGAGCAGCCAAATTTCTATATGGATCAATAGTAATAGATCTAGTCTAGTAAGGATGACTTTCTCACATCTAATATAAAAGTTGAAATGTGAGTGGCCTAAAAGGTTCAAACATATCAGTGAACTGGTAATGAAAGTTGCAGCCTTTTGTTGGTAGGTCAGTGATTGAACACCCACAGGTTACTAGAGATTGAAAGAAATTGCTGTTCCCTAGCTCTGTAAAATGTATTGTGCCTTTCTATTTATGCCTTTCTTGCCTCAACCTCAGAGAATAACCACCAGCATACTCATTTTACATTTTATTCTTTACTAAATACGCTTTGACAGCATTGAGAGAAGCAAAACAAGTCTCTTAGTTAGGCAGAAAAATAAATGGGCTCACTTCTTTCATGAACAATAGTTTATGAAGAAAGTTTTCACTCTTAAGAGACAGGGCATTAATGTTTCAGACATTCAATCAGTAGTTCATAAAATTTCTAAGGGAACATAGTCACTTAATATGCTATTTTAAATCACAATCTTGAGAATGTCTATTAACTAAGGATTTAGCAAATGTTAAGTTATAAAATCCAAACAATTGGAAAATGGTAAAGATTTGAAATCAGATGAGCAATGGAAAGTTTAGGCTTGGTATTTAAGGAAACTGCCTATTAGCAAGAACTATTAGATAATGGAATGGTACTTTTCTTAAGCTCCATAAATTTCAAAAGTAAATTGGAAAACATATTGGAAGAAAATGTTTCACCTCGCCAGGGGAATAAATGAAATGGTCTTTTCATCTCCTCTTTCTGTAATCTGGTATGCACATTAAATGTATAAAATTTACCTACCCAAACTGTGAGCATGCTAAGTCAAATATTAAGTTCAGTCTGAGTTTCACTGGGAAAACAAATTCCATTTCCAGATCCTTGACCAAAAGCTAAATAATACCAGTATGAAATTTGGAGCAAAATCAATTGTTAAAGTCAGATTATGAGATTTTAACTGCCATTCTAAAACTACTTACACAGCCATTCGGTGTTATTTCCACTTGCCAGATCAACACCCAAGAGTCATTTTGACATTAAAAAAAAAAAAATCCCAATTACACATCCAACTGCTGATTTACAAAGCAAAAGGCAACCTGTGATTTTGGCTTTAAAACCCAGTTTGCCTTAGGGATAAACGGATGAAAGAAATTTTAGCCTACTGTTTAAGGGCTAATATTCTTGCATTTCCATATCCCATTTAGGGCAGACTGACTTCAGCACTTCGGCTAAGCAGCATCACTTTATATAAGGAGGTTGAGTGGTGCAGGCAGCAAGCTGAAATGACAGCAGAGAAGCAGAGCGCTGCTACTGCAGGTAGCCTCCGATGCCAGTTGCCAAAAGAGAATGGCTGTGAAAAGCGACCACATTTTTTTTTCCTGTGGGCGAAGGATGAGAATTTAATAGTGAAATGGGAAATTGAGTGTCTGTCCTCCTACCTCTTGCTAGAATTTCTTTGTTGTCCTTTGCATGGGGAAGGTTAACAGCTCAACCTAATTCTTCGCGCCAAGGATCTTTACAGGCTGTCGTTCAGTGAAGGTCTAATGGGCCTTCTGGGATTTGATAACTGAATGCCATGCTCAGCGGAGCAGGCTGCTCCACAGAGGGCCTGGAAAAGAATGTTTGAGTTGGAGAGAAGGAGCTACTGCTCCAACTGCTTTTCCACCTGCAAAAACAGAACCTTTGGGGACAGTAGCACTGCAGTTAACAGGAGGCCAGACTCAATCACCCTGGACCCCAGGAATGAGAAAGGTGTTAAAGTAGCCAGCTCTTCTGTTTTGCCAAGGATTTTCAGGCCTTGGTGTTTTTGGCAAAATTTTGAAATATCCCACTTCTCTCACCCGGAGCTTTTCCCTTTCCATTTCTTGGGGTTGGTTTTGGGTATTGGGATAACTAGTCCAAACAGAAACAGAATTTTAAGAGGATGTGAGATTCACACTGTGTGTTTCCCTACATGCCTCTAAACAGGACTTGGCTGCTGCGGAATATCCAAGGAGGGACCCAGCAGCAATAAAAAGATCAAGTTGCCAACCACCTCAACCTTAATATTGATTGGAAAGCGCCACTCCTAAAACCTCTAGCTGACTAAATCACATGGAAAATTTCAAAACATTACCAACTGAAAATGCTGCAACTTTCACGCAGGCAACTCTGAAAACCCAGTTCATATTTATCCAGGGAGAATTGGCATGAAAGTCCTGATGAGAGCAGTTTTACAACTATTTCTTTTCTAAAATTTCTAGTTGAAAGACCTGAATCATCTGCACTGGACTTTTCTGATATGGTGTCATAGTCCTTTATCCCAAACCTGATCTTTCAAAAGAGTTAGTGGAGATTTTAAACAAACACCCACAGTTTAATTTTTCTTTTTTTGTTTCTTTAAATTTTTACATTGTTGTTGTTGTTACTGGGGATTGAACCCAGGGGCTTCTATTTCTGGGCTATATCTCCAGTATTTTTATTTTGAAACAGGTTCTTGCTAAGTTGCTAAGGTTGGCCTCCAATCTGCAAGCCTCCTGTCTCAGCCTCCCAAGTACTAGGATTACAGGTGTGATGTACAGCATAAAATATGCTGTGTTTACCATTTCAGTATTCAATTCAGTGGCATAAATTGCATTTACATTGTTATACAGCTACTACTACCTCTTCCAAAAGTTTTCCATCATCCCCAACAAAAACTCTGTAAAAAAAAAAAAGTTGTGACTTTTTAAAAAATTTTTATTGGTGGACTGTAATCATACATCTTGATGCAGTTCTGGGTGATAGAGGCACATGTGCACACAGCACTTATAGAGCCCTCCCCTAGTTCCCACCCCACTCCCTCTTCCTCCCCACCTTCCCTTGCTCAGCATAGTGAATGGCTTTGATAAGTTTGTGTATGTACATTATACTGATTGAGGTGTTTCTCTTTTCAAGTCTCTCCCTCCCCATTTCCCTCAATTACATCCCCTCTTTTACTCCACCAAGGTTTCTCCTTTGTCTGCAGTCCTTCCGTGTCCCAATTTCTCCCTAACTTCTGCATATGAGGGAGAACATCTGATCTTTTATTTTTTGTTACTGATGAATCTCACTTAGCATAATATTCTCCAGTTCAATCCATTTCCCTGCAAATTACATAATTTTGTTCTTTTTATGACTGAGTAGAATTCCATTGTGTATATACACCATAATTTTGTAATTCATTCATCTGTTGATGCAAATTTCGACTGGTTCCATAGTATGGCAATTATTAATTGTGAAGTTATAAACATAGATATGCATGTATTTAGTATTTTTTTTTTTTTGCTATCTCAACTGCCATAATTTGGGTTCTGCACTACCTGAAAGTAATCATGATTAGTCTTCATTTGTTTTCAAGGTAGAATTGTTAGTTTCAGGCAATTACTGGAAAAGTACAGAACAATTGGTAACTGAACACTAAATTTTCATGGTCCATACAGTAGTTTCAATTAATTTCATTTAATTAATTGGGCATTTTGATATACTGTAAAATTTTAATGATTAAGTAAAACCTATGACCTACATAATCATCCTAATGCTTGGAAAAATCATTGAAACAATGTAAAATAAGCAAATAAAGCCTAAAAATGTAAAACAGCAAACATGAATTCACAAGGCTTGGAAAATCAAGACATTATTAAAATCAAAAAAGCTAAAATAATATCCAAATTTACAAATTACTAATTACATTAAAAAGCAAATTCAGTACAGTTTTGAA
>PVLC010040416.1:0-13865 GCA_004027655.1 Graphiurus murinus
TAGACTTGAGGGACTCAATTGAATGGCATTTTTTCTATATTTTGAAGAAAACTGAAATGGTTTGAGATTTTGTTTTCTTATCAGCCACTGTCTAGGTTAAGAATATGAGCCCTGGCTTCTCATTTCCATTTTAGGCCAACTTCAAGGAACAGTGCCTATAATTAATGAGAACACTGTTGACACTTTGACTTACAATTGTCAACAATACTAATGACAATAGACTTTCAGGTAAAATCGTCATCTTATATAAAGGAAAGCAATGTATTCTTGTGCAAATCATAAGAATCACAGTCTGAGAGAAATTTGCTAAATAATTCTTGATGTGGTATTTTAATGTAGGAATAAACAGAGGGTTTCACATAGCATTAATGCTCTAGTATGAGCTTTACATAATAGTGACAAAAACCAGCCTAATTAGTCTCTTCCAGTAAAAGTATTTGAGAAATTTTCCATTGCCTAATACCTTCCCCTAATGGAAAATACACTGCATGGGAGTATGTGTAAATATTTGATTCGTGTTTTACTGACTTCAGTGTCACCATCTATCAATCATTAACACTTCAAAAAACATGTACCTGGTTAGTTGCTGCCAAAGCACATCCTCTTTCCAAAGGCTTTTCAGACTCCTAGAATTAGAGAGGTCCCTGGTGAGCATCTAGCCTAATCTTTTATTGTCACAGGTGGTAAAACTGAAATTGAGACTGTCTGGGTGACTTTCACAAAATCCTCCAACTGTAGCCTGCTCCTAGGACCAATGTGTTCAGTCTCCGTGCCCCAACTCAGTGCTCTTCTTAGGATACTATGGAGAATTACTGTTCATCTTTTGTTCTGAAAGAAGGTATTTAAAAATACAATAATGGCCAGCTGTGGAGGTGCACGCCTTTAATCCCAGTACCTGGGAGGTTGAGAAGGGAGGATTGCAGGTTTGAAGACAGCCTCAGCAATGTAGTGAGGCTTTCAGCAACCTAGAGAGACCCTGTTTCCAAACAAAAATAAAAAAGGTTGGGGGTGTAGGTCGAGGTAGAATGCCTCTGGGCTCAATTCCTACTATTACAAAACAACAAAAGCAGAACAACAAAAAGTAGTAACATCATAATCATAGAAATTGAAATGGGAAAAATCCAGAAAATTATAGGTATAGGCATTTATTTCCAATCCTAATTTATGTGATCACTTCATAAATTAAAAAAATAGAATGTGTTGTGAGGCTATTAGCTTGAAATTGCACTTTTTTGATATTAATTAGAGATTTCCAAACTACTGTCTTGTATATGGCAAGTATATGAAAGTGTCAGTAAAATCTAATTGGGATTTAAGAAACAGGCAAAACTCTAAGTAGAAAAATGCCTAGATTATTTAATTGCCAACCTATATTTTTAGAAAGTATTAATATACCTACAAGATGACAAATTAGGCTGAGAGAAAATCGGCCAACCTTGTATTTGGCAAAGTGCAGACTAAGCCACCTTCTAGGCACTTCTAATACCGATGGTCTCAATGGTCTCTGGACGGGGAGGAGTGATATGGCCGTGAGAGCAGCATTCCTTAACAGTCAGGCATTTTGACTTTTGAATAAACACTTACAGTGAAGGCTGTCCCCCCTGCTCCCACCTCCATACACACTTAGGTGGAGAGACAGTCTGATTACCTGGGTAGAGGTTCAGGAGCTAGACTCTTTTTTTTTTTTTGCGGTACTGGGGATTGAACTCGGGGGCATTCTACCTCTGAGTTATACCCCCAGCCCTATTTTTTATTCTTTATTTTTGAAACCGGGTCTCACTAAGTTGCAGAGTGCCTCACTAGGTAGCTGAGGCTGGCCTCGAACCCAGATCCTCCGGTCTCAAGCCTCCCAAATGCTGGGATTACAAGCGTGTGCCACCACGCTCAGCTTCAGGAGCTAGACTCTTTTATTAGAAACTTTTGCTCAGGTTAGGACCCTTCAACTAGGTCATTCAGAGGTTCCAGCAACAATGTACTGGGGACCTCCTCCACTGGGAGAGTAGTTATTTCTTCCCTTCTTTGCTTTAATGAAGGGGATTCTGTAGAACAGCTCCCAACCCCTGTTCTTTGGCCCGTGCTAGGGCTAATGGCTTGTCATCATGTTTTCAGTGTCTTAGGAGCAGAGACAAGGTGGGATGACAGACCCCAGCCCATGCTCCAAGGAGGTGCTGCAGGATGAGGAGGTACATCCGAGTCTCGGGCAGAGTGCATTCTCCAGGGGGCGCTGCTCACAGCCTGCCTCTCTCTGTGACATCAGCTAGTAACTGAGATCCAGCTAGTGCTATTGGTTGGGATGTTATGGCTTACTCCCTTAAAGAAAACACAACAGCTTCTAGTACAGAGCTTGGTCTTATGCCTGCCATCTGCCAACATTAATTAACTTAAACAGAAGTTAGTTGATAGGCTACAGAAAGAAAAGTGAGATCAAGATAGCTGTCTATAGACAAGTGGTAAGGTTCCTTCCTTCCTTCCTTCCTTCCTTCCTTCCTTCCTTCCTTCCTTCCTTCCTTCCTTCCTTCCTTCCTTCCTCATTCCTTCTCGAAAACCAATTCAGTAAAAATAAAACTGATAAGCCTGTAGCCAGGATGCTGGAGTGGAGAGGGAAGTGAGAGAAGAGATAAAATAATGTTAGAGGTGAAATAGAGATATCACTATAGTTCCTGTGGGTTATTCATTTATTTATTTATTACTGGGGATTGAATTCAGGGGCATTCTACTTCTGAGCTACATTTATAGCTCTTATTAATTTTTATTTTGAAACATGGTCTCACTAAGTTGCTGAGGCCAGCCTTGAATCTGTGATCCTCCTATCTCAGCCTCCCAAGTACTGGGATTACAGGCATATGCCACCACACCTGGCTGGCATGTTCTTTTAAAAAAGAATAATAAATTAACATGAATAATTTTATTCTAATAAATTAAAAAATTGAACTGAACTATGCAAATTCCTTTGAAGTTACAGACTACCAAAGTTTACTCAAGAAGAGAAAGAAAACCTGACTAGCCTATAAAACCCACTAATCTTCCCACAAAGAAAACCCTAGGCCTGCACAGTTTCCCTAGTGAATTCCACCAAACATTGAAGGGAAAAAGACTAATTCCACACATTTTTTTTCAGAAAACAAAAGAGAAGAGAACATGTCCCAACTAATTTTTGGAGGCCAGCATTTCTGTAATGAAGACATTAAATGAAAAGAAAGCAAATCACTAGTCTTTTTTCATGAACGTAGAAGCAAAAACCCTTAACAAAGTGTGAGAAAACGAAATTCAGTGATATATAAAAATAGCATGTTATGACCAATTGAGTTTATCCCAGGAATTCAAATTTAGTTTAAACATTTTAAATCCATCAAAATAACACCCCATATCAAGAAACAGAAATCATATGATTGTCTCAATGAATGTATAACATGTGCTTGCATGTTTCTCTGCATAGGGTTTTTTCACTTAGCTTCTCTTTTTGTTTTTGTTTTTCAGTACTGAGGATAGAACCCAGGGGTATTCTACCACCAGGCTATACCCCAGCCCTATTTTATTTTGAAACAGTCTCACTGAGTTGCAGAGGGCCTCACTAAGTACCTGAAACTGGCTTTGAACCTGCAATCCTCTTGTCTCAGCCTCCCAAATACTAAGATTAATAAGCATGTGCCACCACACCTGACTTAGCTTCTGTTTTGAAAAATTCAATTTATTGTAATTAATGAATGTAGGTAAAATAGTATAACTTGACTTATATAACAAGATGGTGCCCCATCCCTTTGGATTTCTTCCTTACTTTTGATTTTTGTTTCCTAAAACAGCCTGTACAAATTCTTATAACTGTTTCTTTTATTATTTACCTTCATGTTAGTAGATAACATGATTAGTAAGTTTTCTAAATTTTTTTCAGTATTAATTATTAATTGCTTTTCTACTAATGAAGATGATTTTATTCTCTTCCTCAAACTTGTCTCATGCACATTTAGATGTTTCTCCATCTCACATTCCCTTAAAAAGGGTACTCACACATTTCTAGTTCAATCAGTATTCTGTTTGTATTATAGATACCTTATTATTTGCAGCTGACTTTTATACTTCTTTTATTTCCTGGAGTATCATTCACTGTTGCTGTTTTCTATGGTTCTACCACCACTAATTCGTGCCCAAACTCTCTATAGACTGAAATAAGCCTCTGCTCAATAGGGTAACATATTAGATATTCATTTTTTTTCTGGAGAATATAATTTCCTTTGTCTCTTGATCCAGTTTGGACAAGTTGTTTCCTAGGAATTTTGAGCAAAGGTCATCTTGGATTTTTATTCACTATTATCCTCAATATTTCTTTCCATCTCTCTTTTTCTTTTATGTGTCCTCCCCCTTTTTTCTTAGTTGGGTTCTCCTGTTAGCTGTTGTCCTTGTGGGTTTATCCATTTAAAATTTCATAACTGTCTTTTTATAAGTATTTAGGGGTAGAATCAAGATAAATATGTAAATTCAAAGTGCTGTTCCGGTCACCGGTATCTGGAACTAAAGAAAGACCCTGTAACTGCTCAATCGGATTGCTGATGACGACATACCCTGCTGTGATGGCTCTCACGAGGTAAGGTAATAGGACTTAGAAATGAACTGTGAGAGTCCAGAGGGCTTCTGTGTCTCTTTTTCGGGCACTCTGCCTGCTTTGCCTCTCACTTTCCAATGATTCCTACTTTAGCAGCACATCCAGATTTTCTGGCTCTTTGTTTCTATACTGAGTTAAAAGGACCCATGGTAAACCCCACACTCTAACAATGCTATGTAGCTGTCATGGCACAGTGGCACACACCTGTAATCCTAATGCTTGGGAGGCTAAAACAGCAGGACAGTAGGTTCGAGGCCAGCCTTAGCAACTTAGCAAGACCTTCTTTAAAAAATAATAATAAAAAGGGCTAGGGGTCTAGCTCAAAAGTAGAATGCCCCTGGGTTCAATCCTCACTCTTTTCCCCCTAGCCCCCAATGCTATAACATGTAACTGGACTGAGTTTGATAACTTTTCATACGTGTGGTTTGAAATACTCCAGAGAGTATACACCTGACTCATGCTTAGAATACTTAGTCTTCCATAGAATATTCAGTAAACGAGGATGAACTCATGGGACATTTAGGTATTAGCCACATATTAGTTTTTCAAACTAGTCTGAATTACCCATTTTTGGTATAGAAATTTAAGAGGTCCAATTGTCCTCTTTGTACATGGTGAGTCTTTTTTAAGTTTCTTAGGACAGAAAAAAATTATTTAGGACTTTGTGAAATAACATAGTGAGATACTAATGTTCCATATTAGCTCAGTGTCTTTTATGCAGGCTTGCCAAGAACTTTATAACTTCGAGAAGAGACTGTTTTGTTCTTAATTTAAAATCACCTCTTTCAGAAATAAAATATGATCTTATGAGGCACAGCTATACAACATAATTTTTTAATGAAAGAAGTGTTCCTTTAGGGAACTTATAAAAATCAGATGACTATTGCTGACAAAAATTTTCAGTGATAATAGCTCCCTAGGTACAGTTTCTTGTAGAATGACATCTAAATTCTATTGGATAGCTTAGCTGGATGTTGTACCTTCAGTTATGGAAGTGTGCCATCTTTTAATTGCAAATATTATGTAAGCTAGCACTCCCACACTTGAAACCAACATCCACAATTTAACTCAAATTGAGGTTCCATGAAGACTGCCCAAAGGTTAGAGGTGGAAACAAATGAAAGGAATTGACATGAAAACTACTGAAATATCTATATTTTCCAAACTAACCTCAAATTATGCCAAGAATATTCTGAAGAATGAGTAGGGAGGATGTTATTTGGACTCCTTATGGCCATTAATACAATTTAACAAGGAAATATATGAGTGAGTAATATAAGGAGCGCATTTACCTGGACAGTAAGTTTGACTGGACCTAATTTGTAACTCTAGTGAGACATTCAAGATGGTTATTTCATGTACATATGCCTAACTTTTTAAAATTCCAAGTTAACCCCAGGAACATAGAGCCGAATAAGGCAGCCAAGCCAACTAGCCTATTTTGTACACTGCCGCTTACATTCTAAATATAGTGACTGTTTATTTGGCAGTCAGACTTCTGGCAACACAACCCAAGCTGCAGCTGAGAACCTGAACATAAATAAAAAAGCCTTGGAGTGGTCACAATGGATGGCAGAAAGCGCCAGCACTTGTGTGGTAGAGACATGCCGGCCCTTGCTTCTAGCTGATATTCCATTCCACAGCGGTTTCAAACAGAAGGGCTGCTATTGGTTGGCATGCCTATAGTACAGCCTATGCTAGTTTCCAAAAATTAACAAACCAACCTGTTTTGCTGTTAAGTGCTATGGAGTGGAAAGGTGACACTTGTTGAATTTCACTTTCGTCACCTCTACTAAATTTTTCTTGGTTCAAATACAATCCTCAACTCACATCAATTTTAAATCCAGCTTTAATGGATGCTCAACTCAATGTCAGAAATGCATCAGAACTCATAGGTATGGAAGGCGGAGTGGAAAATGCCTTGTGTGGAGCTGGGTGTGGTGGTGCACGCTTCCAATCCCAGTACTTGGGAGGCTAAGATAGGAGGATCACAGGTTCAAGGCTAGCCTCAGCTACTTAGTGAGGCCCTCAGTAACTTGCTTCAAAATAAAAAAAAAGAATAAAATAGGGCGGGAGGTGTAGCTCAGAGGAAGAATGCCCCTGATTCCATTCCCAGGACCACAAACAAATAAGCAAACATACAAACAAATAAAATAAAATAGGTCTAAGGGTATTGCTCAGAGGTAGAATGTCTCTGGCTTCAACCCCCAGTACCACACCACACACCACACACACACACACAAAAAAAAAAAAAAAAAGAAAAAGAAAAAGAAAAAGAAAATGCCTTACATAATTCTAAGTACCGGTCTAGTAAGGAGGATACACTAGTGAATAAAATCCTTGATCTTGTGAAATTTCTACTGTATTAAAGTGAAAGGAAGTAGGCTGGGGTTATGGCTCAGTGGTAGAGTACTTGCCTAGTATGCTGGAAGTCCTGGGTTCCCCAGTACTGTACCCCCCCCCCCCAATAAAAGACTTTATAGAGAAAGAAGGCAGAAAATAAACAAAAATGATGGAGTGTCAGAAACACTCAAATCTTCTAGGGAGAAGAGAAGAGCAGGTTAAGGGTGATA
This sequence comes from Graphiurus murinus, assembly GCA_004027655.1. NCBI lineage: Eukaryota > Metazoa > Chordata > Mammalia > Rodentia > Gliridae > Graphiurus > Graphiurus murinus. The sequence goes on from PVLC010040416.1 coordinate 7,171, forward strand.
GGCTGCTAGCGATGGATGCCCTTTTGCTGGGCAAAGTAAAGGGAAGGTGACACAGTCAGCCAGGAGCACCTGTAGGCCATGATCAGCACTCTTGCTGTTACTTGGAGTGAGACAAGGAGCCATGTGGGTTTTTGGGGTGACTGAGCCGACCTCAGGAGAATCATGATGGCAGCTGTGTGGAGAATAATAGAGGGATTCTAGGGTGGAAAGAAGAGACCAGTGAGCAGGCGATTGCAGTAATTCAGGTGAGTTTATAAAACTTCCACATGTATTAAGTATTTTATTAAAAGTACAATTTTCTACATGTTTTTATATTAAAGGCAATCTCTACACATTCTTAATTCTTTTTTTTTTTTTTTTGAGGTACTGGGGATTGAAAGGGTCATTCTACCTCCGAGCTACACCCCCAGCCCTATTTTTTATTCTTAATTTGAAACAGGGTCTCACTAAGTTGAGGAGGGCCTCACTAAGTAGCTGAGGCTGGCCGAGAACGAGAACTTGCAATTCTCCTGTCTCAGCCTCCCAAGTACTGGGATTACAAGTATGCGTCACCATGCCCGGCTACGTTCTTAATTCTTATATGAAACATAGCAATGAGAGCGTCTGCCCTGCACAGGGAAGCTGCTGTGATCAGACTGCATCAGTGCATGTGATTTAGAGAAGGGACCTTGTCCTCTCCCTCCCTTGCCTGTCTCAAGGACAGCTGCTCTTAGCTTCCTAATCCTCCAGCGCAAGACCTGGGACAAAAGGTTCCATACAAATAGCTTTGGGCTGATTTGTCCAGATTCTTTTGAGGAATTTAACTGAGAAGAATGTAGTTGATAATGAAAGAGAAGAGGACACACAGGAGCAGATAGGCCCATGGTAGAACATAAAGAAGGTTCCCACTGCTCTTGAGGCCCAGGAAGCTTAGGAATGCCAGCAGCTTCTGAGCCAGGTGTGGTGGCACACACTTGTAATCCTAGTACTTGGGAGGCTGAGGCAGGAGGATTGCAGGTTCAAAGCTAGCCTCAGTAACTTAGTGAGGCTCTCAGCAACCTAGTGAGACCCTGTTTCCAAATGAGAAATGAAATTGGGTAGGGGGTATAGCTTGGAGGTGGAATGCCTCTGGGTTCAATTCCCAGTACACATACACACACAAAAAATAGATTTAGACTAAAGATTTTCTGCTTTCCCTGAGTTGCTATGTATGTGTAAATTTATAATTCTCTTCATGTTACACTACTTCAGAAAAGTTGAATAAATCTCAATTTCTCATGAAAAACCTAACAAAAAATAACCACTAGTCACAATCTTCATGCATTTTATCATACAATAAAAATATTTTTAAAAAAGGAAGAAAGAGAAAGAAAGAAAGAAAAGCCAGGTGTGGTGGTACATGCCTGTAATCACAGTACTTGGGAGGCTGAAACAGGAGGATTGCAGGTTCGAGATCAGCTTTGGCAATTTAGCAAGACTCTCAGCAACTTAGTGAGACCCTGTTTCAAAATAAAAAAATAAAGTAAACCAGGCATGGCGGTGCACCTATAAGCCCAGTACTTGAGAGGCTGAGACAGGAAGATTGCAGGTTCAAGGACAGCCTCAGCAACATAGACTCTCAGCCACTTAGAGACACCCTATTTCAAAAAACAAAAAGGGATGAGGGTGTAGCCCAGAGGTAGAATGCCTCTGGGTTTGATCCTCAGCAACACACACACACACACACACACACACACACACACACACACAGTTCACTATGTTGTCGATGCATAGTATATAAGAACACAGACATTGGAGCTAGTCTGCCCAAGTTCAAACGTTGCTTCCATCCCTGACCAGCTCTATGATCCTGGATAATTAATTTAACCTGCATTTCCACATCTATAAAAAAGAAATAACAATACTACTTAGAGTTGTTGAGAGGATTAAATGGTGAAGACAGAAAACTCTCAGACATTAAGTACTCAGTGCCTGGTAAAGACTCTATGTCACCATCGGATGATGAAACAAGCGAATATTTCTAGGTGATAAAAAAAAATCCTCTAGTGGACCAATTATCATAGGTTGATTAATGGCTACCAGTTAGGATCGTGGTATTTGCTAATTAATTAATGAGATTGCTTGAACATAGACTTTTTCCAGACCCTCTTGGCAGGTTTCAGAAAGGTCTCATTTCTTTTTCTTTTTTTAACTTCAGGGAAACAGATAAGCAGGGAAAGGGGGAAAGGCATAGCTTGTGAGCACCTGCCCTATGCAGGAAGGATTGGCGCCGGGGAAAGTGACACCCACCTCCTAGGAACTCAGAGCTTACGACTATAACCTAAGCTCTGTGAAGACTTAGACCAATAAATAAATGTTTCTGAATGCATGAATCAGTGTTGAAAACATGAAAATGAAGCACAATGAACAAAATGGCAGATTTCAAAGCTAGAAGAGAGGCATAAATAGCAGGCCCATGGAAACACAGAGGCGTGGGCCGTGCAGTACGAGCGGGCTCTGGCCCCTGTGCACGCGGAGGGTGGCTCAGCTTGTGAACTGGAGCAGGGTGTTGACAAATGGTGCAGTGGGCTGGGTCTCAAAGGGGGAGCTTGTCTAGCAGAAGGAGTCCAAAGGGATTAGAGATGTGAGTGTGCATTTCAGGCTGGAGAAGACAAAGTAGTCTGAGATGATTAGAATGAAGAGACTATCGTGGAGAATGACGAGCACCCAAAGGGACGGCAGGAAATGCAACCGAGAAACTTGTCTGGAACTGAATGTGGAAACAACTGCTGTCTTGCACTTTGTACTTCATCCTACAGGTGTGAAATTAAAACAAGAATAGTTTCCATCTTCCTTCTGTTCTGAAAACTTCATCTTTGTTTTATAGTGTATTTCTACACTGCAATATAATTCCAGTCGTTCTTGCTTAGCATATCTTGATGTTAAGCGATTTGTCATACAAATTGTCATGACAATGGTATTTTATTGGATTAAATAATATATCAATGTATTATATTATTCTCTTTTATGACTTAGGTCCTAAATTTTGTTTGATCTATTATTAATACTGCCACTGTACCTTTTATTTATATTTCCCTGAGTTTCCTGCCCTCATACATTCATTATTAATATTTCTTTATTACTGTGTTATGCCTATTATTAATAACAGCTGATTTTTGACCTATTTATTTATTTATTGTGATCAATGACATTTGGTTTTCTTTCTGTTGGTTTCTTATGAACTTTATCTTTTCTCCTTCTGTATGAATTAAGGTTGATTTTGGTTTTATTCTAAGTATTTGGGAATGATATACACTCTTTTTTATTCTATTAACTAACCTGTAAATCTTTTAAAATCAGCTACTTTACTTCTCAGCTACAAGAATAAAATCATATATTCTGACTTGCCTTGCTATAGCACAAATTTTCTACTTTTTTTAAAATTAATTTTTTTTTTCGGTACTGGGCATTGAACCCAGGGGCATTCTACCTTTGAGCTACACCCCAGCCTAATTTTTAATTCTTTATTTTGAATCAGGGTCTCACTAAGTTGCAGAGGGTCTTGTAAAGTAGCTGAGGTTGGCCGCAAACTTGTGATTCCCCTGTTTCAGCCTCCCAAGTACTGGGATTACAATCACCTGGCATAAAATTTTAAAAAATTTAATTGACAAATAATAATTGTCATATTTACAGGGTAAAAATATGACTTGATATGTAATACAGTGTGTAAGCAGGGTGTGGTGGCACACATTTGCAATCCCAGTACTTGGGAGGCCGAGACAGGAGGATCTGGGTTCAAAGCCAGCCTCAGCTACTTAGTGAGGCCCGGTTTCAAAATAAAGAACAAAATAGAGCTGGGGGTATAGCTTGAAGGTAGTCTGCCCCTGGGTTCAATCCCTAGTACTGAAAAAAAAAAAAAAAAAAAGGATGTAATGATGAAATCATGGTAATTAGCAGCATTTCTATCTCTTTAAATATTCATTTATTTGTGCTGGGAAATTTCCAACTTTTCTCTTCTAGTTATTTTGAAATATATAATAAATTATTATAAACTATAATCACCTTACTATGCTATACAACACCAGAACTTATTCTTCCTAGCTAACTGTATTTTGGGGGAGAGGGTACTGAAGGCTGAACCCAGGGCTATTCTACCTCAGCACTACCCATGCCTATTTTAGTTTTTTTTTTTTTTTCTACTTTGAGACAGATTCTCACTAAGTTGCTGAGGCTGGCCTTGAACCTGTGATCTTCCTGTCTTAGCCTTTCAAGTACTGGTATAACAGGTGTGTGCACTACACCCAGATACTGTATTTTGACACCCTTTATCCAACCTCCTTCTACCCTGCCTTTCTCCTACCCTTCCTAGTAACTAATGATCAGTATTCTACTCTCTACTTCTAGAAAATCAACTTTTTTTTGGCTTACACACATGGTGTTTGTCTTGCTCCATCTGCTATTTCTTTTCACATAATGTCCTCCAGTTCCATCCATGCTGCCACACATGATAGGATTTCATTCTTTTTATAGCAGAAAAATATTCCATTGGCTGTATATGCCACATTTCCTTTATCTATTCATCTGTACTGACATCTTGGTTTATGATGTTTCTTGGTTATTGTGAGTAGTGCTGCAATAAACATGGAAGCACAGATGTCTCTTTGACATGCTCATTTCAGTCCTTTGGATATATACCCAGCCATGGAATTGTTGGGTCGTTTGGTAGTGTTAGTAGTAGTGGTTTGAGGAACCTCCACACTATTTTTCAATAAGGCTGTACTAGTGAACATTTCACCACTAATGTATTTATTCTCCTTTCTCTGCATCCTATCCAAATTTTTTAATTTTTTCTGTTTGATTTTAGCCATTCCAACTGGAGTGAGATGATATCTCACATAGTTTTGATTTTCATTTCCCTTATGATTAGTGATATTGAACATTTTTTTTTTTTTTTTTTTGGAGTGGGGATTGAACCCAGGGGCATTCTACCTCCGAGTTACACCCCCAGCCCTATTTTAGTTTTTCATTTTGAAATGGGGGTCTCACTAGATTGATGAGAGTCTCTCCACTTTTTTTTTTTTTGCGGTGCTGGGGATTGAACTCAGGGGCATTCTACCTCTGAGCTACACCCCCAGCCCTATTTTTTATTCTTTATTTTGAAACCAGGTCTCACAAAGTTGCGGAGGACCTCACTAAATAGCTGAGGCTGTCCTCAAACCCGGATCCTCCAGTCTCACCCTCCCGAATGCTGGGATTACAAGTGTGCGCCACCACGCCCGGCTAGAGTCTCTCTACTTGAGGCTGTCCTCGAAACGTGATCCTCCTGTCTCAGCCTCCTATGTAGTGGGATTACAAGCGTGTGCTACTACGTTCGGCAAAATATTTTTGATGTGCTTTTTTATTTGGTTTGCTGTGTTTCATCAGGCATATTGGTCTGTGGTTTCCTTTTCTCATTTTTTTTTGTAGTTTGGGTATTATGGTAATACTAGCCTCATACAGTGATGATTATTAATTATTTTTCTACATCATAGAGCCTCTTTTTTTTTTTTTTTGTGGTACTGGGGATTGAACTCAGGGGCATTCTACCTCCGAGCTATACCCCCAGCCCTATTTTTTATTCTTTACTTTGAAATCGGGTCTCACTAAGTTGCGGAGTGCCTCACTAAGTAGCTGAGGCTGGCCGCGAACCCAGATCCTCTGGTCTTGGCCTCCCAAATGCTGGGATTACAAACGTGCACCACCACGCCCGGCATAGAGCCTCTTTTCTAAGAATGATCTTAGCTCTAGCACTGTTTCACAATAACATTAACAACACTTATCTGACCCTAATGTATATTTTGTCTGGAGCCTGCTATTTTTATGATTTCATTTCCTTCAACTGTTCTTGTTCACCATGCTCTAGTCATCCTGGAATTTTAGTCTTAAACATTTTAAGTTTGTAGCTACTTCAGAGCCTTTGCTGTTCTTGCTGCCAGATTTCTTCCCTGGACCTTTGCATGGTTGGCTCATTTTCAATACCCAGCTGAGCTATCACTCCTCAGAGAGACCTTGCATGATCCCATGGCTAAATCAACTCCCACCCCACCCATCCCCATTCCCAGTTGCTCATTTAATTTCTACCTCTTATCACATTTTCTTTTCTTTTCTACATGGACTTATTACTCTAACATGATTCTTTCAAAGTTGGCTTGCTTGCATATTTACCTATTTATTGTACTTATCTTCCTGTTCTTCAAGACTTGAGGAGTTACTGAACTTCCAAACTTAATTGATACGCTCTATGTCCAGGCCAATCCTCCCTCTGACTTTCTGTATTAATTCTAGCATTGCTGCCTGGAGAATGGTTGTCATTGCTTTTTTTCATTTTAATGACAGGATCATGGGAAGGCCAGTTCTGGGGCACAAGACTAGCAAAGCCTAGGGTTACAGGCTACTTGGTCTTGGTTACCAGAGCCACCACACTTATAAAAGATGTGCACCAATTTATTTATTTTGAAAACAATTGGATTTGATGTAAAGTATTGTTAATGATCAATATAATATGGTTGCGTTAGAAAATAAACATGTTTTGCTTTTCTGTCTTAAGACATGGAAATAAATTGCACATAACATGAAATTAGCTATATTCTGAATGTTGAGAGTTATTAGAAATTGCCACATGACATTCGGGAGGCTGAGACCAGAGGATCCGGGTTCTCGGCCAGCCTCAGCTACCTAGTGAGGCACTCTGCAACTTA
>PVLC010040417.1:0-13868 GCA_004027655.1 Graphiurus murinus
GACATCCTTGGGGTATTTTTCTCGGATGCTGTAGGCTTACCTGTGGTTTAAAATGGAAGTCTGTGAGTTCCAGGGGGCTGTTTCAGGAGGTGCTGCTGTGGGTTTAGACTCACAGCCAGTGTCATCAACCCACCCCTGCCGGTTCCGGTTTGCTCAGGGGAATCCCCCGCAGCGGCCAGCAGCGTGGGTTGAAGCTGAGGGTGGGAAAAAAGCAAGCGTGTCTTATGCCCGGTGTCTAGCCAGGACTGAGCGAATGTTGGGCCGCCAGGGGGTCCTGGGACGGTGTCGAATGGAGCCCCCTCCTCAGGGCCTGCCTGCTTCAGAGACCAGCCAGTAGAAACACGGCGCTTAGCTGCCTGCACGATTTAAAATGTTCTGCTAGCCTTATTTAAAAAAATGAAAGGAGGTAAAATTAATTTCAGTGGTATATTTCATTTGACCCAGTTTATCATTTCAACAAGTAATCAGTTAAAAATATGAATGGGATGCCCCATATTCTTGTTTTCATACTAAGTCTTTCAAATCCATTGTATAGTCTGTGCGTACAACGCGTGTCCGTTTGGACTGGCCACATTTCAACTGCTCCCTAGCTGCACGTGAAGAGTGGCTCATTATACTGGACAGTGCAGGCAGACAGAAGGCTGTTCCAGAGACTCACATGTTTTATTTATTTATTTTTTTCCCTCTGGGTCTGTGGAGGTAGATAACCCCTAAGAAGAGAAAACATTGCCATGTAGGAAGAAAAAAAAGTACAGGATATTTAGAAACTGCCAATGGGTTAACGATCCATACATTAGTCTTAAGAATTTAAAATAAGTTTTTTTTTTTAAACGCAGCCCTGCGTATAATTCTGTCTTTAATATTTTGATTTATGACTTGAGAATGATGATCATGTCAGTTTATGTAGGTGTGACCACTAATAACTAGAATTACAAATTAGGGTAAGTAGATAATTTCCCACTTACGGAATGATGTCTTTCAAGAGACAGCTGACAGCGCGCACGATCCAAGGTGTGGATTACATAGTTTGATTGCGCACTTAACTGCCGGGAGAGACAAGGGATCTCTTCTGGGCCCACGGATGATGTGGAAAGCGAGCTGCGTCTTTCCTGTTTATGTGGTTCAGAAAGTTCACGTTGAATTCTTAAGTGATTTTAATGCTGAGCCCTCTGCTGTCAGGTAGCCAAGAGTTTTTATTAATTAAATTTTTTTTTACAAATATTATCTTTGAGAGTAGCCAAAGAATTGATGAGGAGTTTCATTTAATTGACCTGCGATCTTTTCTCTCCCTCTCGACGTCCATCCCACAGCCCGGTAGACTGCAGAAGGACCCCCCCTCTTCATCCCGCAGGGGCAGCCGAGGGCGGCCTTTCTAGCTCTTGCCCTCCACAGCCTTCCCACTTCCATGCTTCGGAAAGGTAGACCAGTTCTTTTCCCCCTTCGGATGTATTCAATAATAGAAATTTTGATCTAACTCTTTTGTAAGTCTATTTTACCACTAACCAAATGACTTATGAAGAAAATGCCTAAAATGATACGAAGGGGAAATTTTGACCTAACACTTATGAATCTATCTTACACACTAACCAACTTACTTATAGATTACAATATCATGTTACATATAGATTACTATTTTCCTTTCACTTGAACCATTTTTAGATCATTAGATTTTTTTTTCTTAAAGTCCTAAACTTGGCTCCCTGGAAATTATGCTTAAGCATTTTTCATTTATCAGTAAACATATATGTGTATATATACGTATTCATATATGTAAACATATTTTGTATATGCATGTATCATTCTCTAACTCTGTGCAGTGCTTTGAAAGCTAGAATAATGAAATAAAGATTGGGAATATGATCTTTTGTGCCTCGGACTGTTTGACAGATAAGCTACAAGATATTTTCAGGATGTCACTTTAGTGTAAGTCATCATTTATTATAAATATTTCAGTAGCCTAGTAGGCTGTCTGACTAATGGATGCAGGCATGTTCTGTAGCACTTCTAGAGAAGAAGTTAGGAGAGGAGTGTGGGATAGATCTTAGGATGAAGGTTTCTATTTTCATTTTGGTGCAGTTGCTAAGATTTCTGCTTCATCTCCTTACCTACACGGTGAACTTTAGCAACTAAAGCTACGATTAATTTCTACATGGAAAACCTATTTTCCTTTTGATTAAAGAACTAAATCCCAGTGTGCACTTCATTCAGTTTCCTGGTGCAGAAGAAAGACCATTTTAAAATGCCATGGACAAAGTTATAAGTGGTTATAACTCATTTGCCCAACTGGTCTGGCAAAAAATATTGAACGCTCTTAGGAGACCTTGTTTATTCAACTCAGTGCCCTTACAAACAGACTCTTTTTGGACCACCCTTGATCTTAAAAGCCTAATATTTGCTAATGGGCCATTCTGGAATCACATTTCTGATAATGGCGTTCGGGATCAGCTTGTCTTCCCAGCTCATTGTCAGTGGGTAGAGCTCCCTCGACCTCTAGTCATAGAATGTGTGTGTGTGTGTGTGTGTGTGTGTGTGTGTATGTGTGTGTGTGTGTCTGTGTGCAAAACGCTTGGGCAGCTGCTGAGGCTGAAGCGGGAAGCATTGACTGATGGCAGTGGCCTATTTAGCGTGCAAGGAGGGGCCTCCAGCTTGTGACCTCCGCACAGGGCTTGCTTCTTTCTGATCATGAGCTTGCAAACTTGAGTGCTGCAGTGGCATCCCTCTGGCCTACAGCTTGCCTGGAAGGACCGACCAGCACTTGCGGGGACAAGTTGCTGAGAGATGTTCTAGAGAACTAACTGCATTCAGCATTTGGATTCTTCCAGAGAGCGGAGGAGGGCTGCAGAACACAGCCTGGGGCCCAGTCCAGCCCACCATCTGCTTTTGTGAAGCCCCCCCCGGAGCACCGCCAGCCCTTTTTACATTTCCACCAGGGCTGCTTTTGTGCTGCCACAGCAGAACCGAGTAGTCAGTAGTTGTGGTAGAGACCACATGACAGGCAGCCCGTGGACACCGAGCCCTCGACAGAAAAAGTTAGCCGAGCCTGGATTAAGATCACCATCCCTCTGAAGGGCTGCATTTAATTTAGTGCCAGTGGGTAAAACAGCTTATTTTCCCCCAAGAACTGAGAATAAAATGTTAAGTAGGTTTTATGTGATAACGTAGTATGGGAGAGATTTTAAATGGATGTTTTCAGACCTGGGAACCATGGAGGGGCAAGGAGCTGGTGAGGGAGGACTCCTGTGACGACCCTGGAGGAGACTGGGCTCAGGTCACAACCGTAGGTCCCAAGGGGCCTCGCTGGAGGCCACAGCAGTCCCTTTTCCCGTTCCACTGGCATGGAACATGTGTCATGAATCATGGTGTCAGAAAAGCACCCCCTCTCCCCTTAGAGAGAGTGTAGTCGGAGAAGTAGAGGAAGCAGGAAGGCTAAAAGACAGCGAGCTCTTTGCCATTCAGGGTGGAGGGTCGGGAATTCCTTCTTGTGTAACTGCTTCCTGGAGAGCAGAAAAATGCTTGCGGGTGCGTGCACGCATGCATGTGTGTGTGTAATGTGTATGTGTGTGTGTGTGTGTGTGTTTGTGTGTGTGTGTGTGTGTGTGCATGCATGTGTGTGGAGGTATCTGTTGTGTAAACTGTGATGTGATGTCTCAGGAGCCTCCTCTCCATAGACAGATGAGAGAGAACCTGCGGGCTGCCCTGTGTCCCTTAGGAGGATTAGCAGCCATTGGCATCGAGGGAAAAGGGACCCGCCTCTGTGTGTGTGTGTGTATGTGTGTGTGCACACACATCTCAGCGAGAAATGCGGGTCAGTGTGTGGAGTCTGTTTGCTGCAGATCGCTTGACTAAGGAGCGTCAGGGCCAATTCAGCCATTGGGGAACCTCCTTGTTGGCCACAAGCCGTGCACCGTTGTGAGCTCTCCTTGGACTGCCAGAGAAGCGTTTGTCTTCAGGTAGAGATGAAATCTAACCCAAACAGATGAATAGAGACCAAGCGCACAATTGAGAGGGTTGCTTAAGGGAACAGATAAGATCTGTGAAAGAAGAGGTGAAGGGAAGTTGTGGTCTCTTGATTTCCGGCCTTACTTAGAAACTCTGCCTCTTCCTCTCTATGGAGGATATGCTGCTGGAGAATTCAAGAAGGAATTAAGTGGCAGTTTCTCCTCGCCTATGCGCTAGCGGTTCAGTGCACTGTGGGAATCCTGTACATCAGTTCTTTTGGCCGGTCACTTAGGCTGGACCGATTTAAAATTTGGCTCAGGTCTTAGGAGTAAAAATAAAGGAAACATAGAGTCCAGGAGGTGTTGCAGCCACCGTGAAGCTGCCCGAGAGGGAAACAGCGCAGGAGGTTGGTACAAAAGGGCCTGAGGAAGATGGTGATTCCTTTGAAGCATTCCTAGAAGACAGCTTAGGATGATACCAAGAATGTCAACTTGGGTGCTCCTGCCATGCTATTGAGGTTTTCTTTTTTTCTGTACATGATACAGTTCCCCTGTTTTCAAAGCTAGTGCAGATTTGTAAATATTTAAAATATGGAATATAACGTCAGAGGTGGCTGCGACCCTTTTGTAGCCATCTGAGTGCTGAGACACTTAATTTGGAAATTGAGAGTGCAGGAAAGGGGAGCTCAGGGTGAGGTGTGCAAGGATGGTGGTTTTGATCGAAGAACAAGCTCTCTTTTTTCCTTTCTCTGTGTGTTTCTTTTTGCCCAATAGTTCTTTTCCAGCTACTTCTTTTACTTATCTTGCTTATTTTGAACCTGGCAGCCAGCTCTGGCTGGCTACCCACATTGGGAGCGACTTCCATCCGGACTCGGGGTGTGTGGACCCCCGGTGGCCAGAGGAGGGATTGTGCTGAGTCCGCGCTCATTAATAAGGGCTGGCCTCTTGGGTGTGCATTTTCTGGGCTGTTTTGAACCAGAGACCTGGGCCCAAAACAAAAGAGCTTCTCTTCTCACTGCAACTATGCTTTGTTTTCTTAAGTCCTTCAGGTTCCCGACCCGCGACACCTAAAAGCGATTCAGAATTGGTCAGTAAGTCCACGGACAGGTCTGCACAGAAGAACAACCTAGAAATATTCTGGCTCTGGGGGGAACTGCCCCAGGCTGCAAAGGTGAGTCTTTCCTCCTACATTCTTCTACCGCACACAGAAGATTTCTAGCTCAGCTTGAAGTACAAGGGATTGGTGTCACACCAGAGCCAAAGACACATAACTAACGGGAGCTATCAGTGAACACCAGAACTGCTTTGTCCTACATTCCCAACATCATAGAAAGGTCCTGCTGTATTTCTGTATTTTAAGTACACAGGACTACTCTTAGGATCAACATTTTAATATCATAACTAAGTGCAGAATGGTCTTCACAAATTCTTGTCAGTAGCTCCTTGGAGAGACAGTATGAAACTGCAAACCTGTCTCTTCCTCTGGCAAAGCAGATCTGTCTGACCCCGGACCTACCAAAGCATTACTTTTATTTGTGATAGACACTATGAGATCAGATACAGAAATGAAAACCTTTCCCCCTTTCTAGCCTGTAAATGACATTTCATTTTGTTTGTTTATTTGAATCATTTCCCCTTTGCCCCATAACTGGAAGGCCCTGTGTGCAATAGAAAATTAGAATTGTGAATTTCCCTCTCGTGTGAACCAGTCGCCACCAAATCTTTACTTACTCACTCCTGTTTGGGGACTGAACGGTGTGGCGACGTAACACACAGGTAGAGAAACAGGCAGCTCACCAGTGGGTAGCTCAGGGAGTTTTCCCAGTGCGGGCGTATCCGCGCACCTGGCTCCCCAGAGGCACAGGCGGGACGTGGCCAGCAGCCAAGAGGTCCCCACCTTCTGCAGCTGCTGACCGCACGGACCCCCCACCCCAAGGCTGGACGTGCTCTGGTACTGGGGAGTTTTGCAGGCTCTATCCCTGGTGCTGTGGATAGCAGTAATGCCTTTATTCTCATTGTTGCAAAATATCCCACAGCCTGACTCTACCTCCCGCTCGAGTGAGGGACATTTGGAATGAGTTCATGGGTTGGCCACAGCTAATCTCACTTGTCCTTGGCAGCTGATGTTTTATATGATGGTTCATTTTCTTTGGAACGACTGTTGGTCTCTGGACCTCTGGGCAGGTGTGCAAATCACCAGGAGATTCCTGAGGTTTCAAAGTCTCTGCCGCAGACGCCTGACTGACAGCTGGTGCTCTTTGGGCAAGCCAGTGTATGTCTGCTTTGTGCTTTGACCTTCTCTGACCTCTCTCTCTCTGTTTCTCCTGGGGCCTAGTCATCCTCTCCACACAAGATGAAAGAGTCCAGCCCATTGACCAGTAGGAAAATTTGTGACAAAACTCACTTTCAAGCCATTCACAGCGAATCTTCAGATACTTTTAGTGACCAATCACCGACATTGCCCAGGGAACCACTTTTAGACCAGAGCAAGCCTCAGACGGAAATGCAGTTTGTGAATGAAGAAGACCTGGAGGCCCTCGGCGCGGCCGCCCCGCCTCTGCCCATGACCCAAGAGCTCAAGCCCCCGACTGCCAGCGTAGCGCAGACCGCCAGCAAGATGGACTCCCCTTCCCGGAAAAAAGGTACGAGGCCAGGGCCTCCCGACTCGTCTTCCGGGCAGCTTACCCTCCCCGGCACACTGCAGTTCCTTCCTTCCAAAGTTCCAGCTCCATCAAGTTAGACTCTGAGCCTTGATCATTGTCAGGTGCCTGCTCTTTTGCTGAGCATACCCGTTGGGGTTTCTGGAGACCAGGAGCATTTCAGGCTTCAAAGTTTTTTATTTTATTTATTTATTTTTTATTTTGGAATATTTGCTAGACTTCTAGCAGCCGAAGCTTTGAAGTCTGACATGCACACGGGAGGCACGTCGGCAGCAATGAGGGCAAGACGTCTGTGTTAGCTTTCGAGATTCGTAAAAACCAGTTATGAATCAGTTCCACATCTCTCTCTCCACCAGACACAGAGAGGAGGTCGGAAGACTCGGGGTACAAGTTGGGATGGTGTGCCGTGGAGGGTAAAGGGAAGCACTGATGAGGGTGGTTAGCATTGAATAATAGCATCGATGACGATGGTGGTCACCGCTTCACTGTATCCAGGGCTCAGTACACCTCAGGCCCTCCATGGGTGAGGCTCTGAGGCTGACTGCAGCGACGGAGCTGGATCAAGGCCCTGTGCACACCTGGGCAGCCAGTGCGGCTGCACCACGCCCGCTTCTCTCCCCGTGGATCGTGGGCCAGGTCGTGTGTGTAGGAGCCGAGCCCCACATTCCACCCTGATGCTCTTGCTGGATATACAAGGCCCTGAGGTGGTTTCTGATCGAATGGATCCCTTTGCTCTTTCAGACAAACGAAGCAGACACCTGGGTGCTGACGGAGTCTACCTGGACGACCTCACAGACATGGATCCCGAAGTGGCCGCCCTGTATTTCCCCAAAAAGTAACGTTTCTTTCAGTGGCTCACTTCATTTGCTATCTAGTCTGAGCGTTGGGCTGCCTAAGTCTGCTTTGCCCTGAGGATGTTTGATTAGAAAGTGAGTAGGTGCAGGCATCCAGGGCTTGTGATTGGCTGTGGGAAGTGGCCAGTGACGCCCTTGGTCTCCATAGTAACGGTGCTCCATCTCCAGGGCCCCTGGCTGCCCTCCTCTGGGGCAGGTACTGGGCTGGGCTGCATCCCACCAAAAACCTGAGGTTGGGCTTCAGCTGTCTGTGTCCACAGCCCAAATAAGTATGTCTGCACAGCCCTTTCCCTTCCTGGGGGGCTCTGTGTGGTCTTGGGGACCCAGCTTCGGCCCCCCTGGGTCCAGGGAGGGCCAGCACCTTGGAGGGGAAGGTGTGGACATTCCTGGGGCTGGGAGGGTTATGAAGAGAAGGCAGCAGACTTTCCCTCCAGAGACAATTCCCTGTGCTTCTCTGTGTCCTGCTGCTTTAAGGGCACACCTGTCCCGAGACACGCCACCCGCCCTCCTCCCCAGGGGTGGCCGCCTGCCTGAGGGTCCCAGGATATCGTGTGGGACCAGGGAGAAGGAGAACCCTCAGAACAGCCTCTGTTTTCCCCCCTCCCAGCGGAGATCCTTCCGTACTCCCCAAGCACACCAGCGACAACGGGACCCGGTCGGCCAACCAGTCCCCGCAGTCTGCGGCCAGTTCGGGTGTTGACAGTGGCGTGGAGAGCACCTCGGATGGCCTGAGGGACTTGCCTTCCATCGCCATCTCCCTCTGCGGGGGCCTCAGCGACCACCGGGAGATCACCAAAGGTACCGAGACCGCCACGCCGACAGCACCCTCTAGTGGCAGCCGGCCAGATGGCGCCGGCGCCGAGGTGGCTGTCACCAGCTCACAGCCTTTCTTGGTACGGCTGGCTGGTTACTGCTCAGGCTGCTGGTTCTGTCGGTTACATGTGGCCTCGGGCGATTACAGGCCTCTGGCCGTTTGTCCTGTGTACTTGCTGAGCACCGGCCAGCCCAGCAGAGCTGGCATCGAGGGAGGACGAGGTCATAGAGGAGGGCATGTTGGAAGTGTGCGAGACGTCTACGGGGTTCTGGAGGTCTGGGCTTGCCTGAGGAAGTCTGGAAATGCTGGGTTCCCAGCTGGATCCTGAGGCTGCTCTTACAGCCTCATCTGGGACAATGAACTCAGACAGTCTGCCATATTGGAAACAGTGATTTCCCAGTGTCCCCTGGCAGTTGCATGGCGAGGCAGGGTCAGGACAACTCATAATTTCGAGCCGGCCCCCCACCCCTGCCACGCTCCCCCCCCCCAGGGCCTGCATTTCTAGCAGGAGACGGGGCTGAGGTCACCTGCTTCTGTGCCCTGCGACACCAGAGTCACATCATTTTCCCTTCCTGCCCCAGCACGCCATCCTGGACCTGTCTCGGTCCTGAAGTCTCTTGTGGAAAGACGGGGGCCTCTTATCTGGGCCCCTGTTCCAGCTTCCTGGCCCTCATGACTGATTTAGTTCCTCCCCTAAGACCACACGCTGGCAGCCAGCTCCATCTTGTCCCTGGGGTTGCAGAGGGGCAGGTGCGCTCCCTGGGCCAGTTGCAGGCACGGGGAGGCGGAGTCCCACGGGCACCCCTTCCTCCCCTTGTTCTGTTCCATGTACTGGGCCTGCGTGAGCCGGCTTGGCAGCACCAGGGAGATGGGCAGAATCATCTGAGTGCTGTCTCCTGGGGTGGAGCTGTGCATCCTGGGTGGGCAGATGAGGTCAGCAGCCCTGAGGGGACTGAGTACCTCGTGGTCGCAGTCAGAATATTGAGGGTATGTGTTGAGGCCAGCCTCGGTTGACATCGGGACCAAGGGACGCTCTTCTCCCGGACGGAGTGGCGTGATTCTCAGTGTCTGGTGTCTGCTGGGTCTCGGTTCCCGTCAGGGTCAGTAGGAACTGGGGCCAGGCAGTGGGCCAGAGCCCCGGTCAAGGCCTAAGGCCCGGCCCAGATGGACAGGGAAGTCCAGAGGAAGCCGGTTTGTGAGGCCAGAGCCCCTCACAAACTGAGCCCGGAGCCTTCTCCTCTTCCTCCTTCCTGCCTGCTCTGAGCTGATCGGCCCCCAGGGCCTCACACCGACACCCACACTTCTCGCAGTGACAGTAATCCGCGTCACAGCTGCCGACATCAGGGAAGCCCTTGCTTTGGGCAGGACGCTCTGCTTTCCGTTCATGAGTTTATTCATCCTCATGACTCCCCTCCAGGAACTGAGCTTGGTCACAGGAGGCAGCGGAGGCTTGGGGAGAGGGTTCCCCCACTCCAGTCACCAACAAAGGTGACTTTAATGGAGGAGCTTGGCCTCCTGCCCCCCGTCTGATGTACACGCAGACTCCATCTGCCCTGTGCACGGGACGCCTCTTCCCACATCTGCACGCTTCGCCTCAGCCTTCCTCTATTTCTGCACAGATTTCTGTTTAGACATCGCCCCCCAAACAAACTGAAGCCCCTTGTACGAGTACATTTTCTAGAACGGTCTGCCCAATTGGTCTACTCAGACCCTCCGAAAATACTTGTGAACGAGCCAGTGAAAGCCACGCCTGCTTTTAAACCAGCTTTCCTTTTCACTGTTCTTTTACTCCCTGCCGTGGTGTCCCAGACGCATTTTTGGAACAGGCTGTGTCGTATCAACAGTTTGTGGACAACCCCGCCATCATCGATGACCCCAATCTTGTGGTGAAGATTGGCAATAAGTAAGTACCTGTCATTCGGTTTCATGCTTTTTTTTTTTTCTTTCTTTTTCCAAGTACAGAGACCCGAATGTCAAGCCTTAGAAATAAAGTCTGTGTTAAACCTCATTATTGTCTCTTCAATGTTGGCGGAATTCCGTGTTCCTAAGTAGGCAGCAGGTTGAGGGAATTATCAGTCTTGTGAGTTTACTATTCACCTGTACTAGAATTTATAACTGAATGGATAAAGCTATGGTACTTAGTCTATACAGTACTAGCCACGGTACTTAGACCCTGTACAGTACACAGGTATAACAGAGTAGCCCTCCCTTTAAAGCCTCCATTATGTGCGGTCAAGGGATGCGTGGGTGTCTCTGCAGCCTGTTGGACTTTTCTCTCCCCAAGCAAGAGTCGGGACGTTTTACGTGTTAACTTAGGCTACCTAGCTGCCCTTCCTTGCTGTGTTGGAAGGAAACACCACCAGCACGTGGGTGGTATGGAACAGTCACACAGCGGACTCTGGCTGCTGAGCTGGCCCCACGTCCGACTGTCCAGCCCCCTGCATGACTGCCCCTGGGCTCCTCACTGGCCCCTGGGCTCAGATGGAGGATGGGAGCCCCTGCATGGGTGGGTCTGTGCAGAGGACTAGGGAGGGAGTCAAGAATATTGTGCTCTCTAAGGAGCTTCCCACGATACTTTGCAAGACATTGGAAAGACTTTCCGGTGAGCCTCTGTCTCCTGACACACGTCTCGTTGTTTTGTTAGATATTATAATTGGTCGACGGCGGCGCCTCTGCTCCTGGCCATGCAGGCCTTCCAGAAACCTTTGCCAAAGGTGAGCTTTAACACGAGAAAGATAGGGATCTCTAAAAATGAGGGCTGGATTAGTTGCGGGTGGTTGCAATACGGTGTTTATTATTATTACAGAAAAAAGAAACACACATGACTCACAACTCAAGTTAGTCCTTGATATGATATGTGTATATTTAGGTTAAGTCGGTAGGCTTTTTTTTTTTTTTTAACTTTTCTTTATGGTGGTTATCTCATATAGAAATAATTTTTATGTGTAGAATTTGTCGGTCTTTTCTTTTAAGGCAGTTGGGTTTTGTATCAGGGTTGGAATGGTCTTTCTTCCCCGTTTCCCAAACTCCTGTAAATATGTCCTGTATTTTCTTCTAGTACTTTCCTTTATTTTAAATCTTTGATCCATCTGTATTTTAGTCGGAGAGGAATGAGGAAGATTTCAGAAACCAGGTTTTTTTTTTTTTTTTTTTTCCCCTGAGGGGTTCTTGAATCAGGATTCTTTGGATTGAGAAAAACACAGTGACTAAAAGTGGCTTAAGTCCCACGGGTTTATTATAATGTCACATAATAAGAGTCTTAGCATGGCAGTTTCAGGTTTGACGAATTCTCTGTGATTTTCCTGGCCTTTTCTTTGTGGTCACAAGGTGACTGTTGTACACACTTTCACAACCACAAACTGAGGGTGAAGGTAGAGGCACACTCCTGTTGCAGCTAAGCCAGTCATTGGGGGATGGCCGGGTGGTTACCAGTGGGGTTCCTCCTCTGGACTGGAACCTGCCTCCCCTGAGCCTAGGACAGCCTGGCTCCTGAGCAGTTTCTGATCTGTGCTGAGAAAGAAAGTGGAGGCAGGTAGACAGCGAAGAGCGTCTGACGCAGCGCTTCATAATTATCTCAACTTAAGTGACCATTTTCCACCGCTGAATGGCAATTACAACTCAAGCGTCTATTCCGTCTTTTTGTGAATATAGACTTATTTCTAGATCAGAATTTTAGGTTTTCTGATCTACATTTTCTCCACTACATTTTTTTTTTTTAGATTACCAGAGCTTTCCAATGTATGTTACTAGCTTATAGGGCTTATGCCTATTTATATTCTGCCTTGAGAGTTTTCTTGGCTATTTTTGTTTTTCAAATGGACTTTAGAATCGATGTGTCTAGGTCTGAAACATGATCCTGTTAGTTTCTTTCTCTCTTTTTCCCTAAATTGGAGGTTTGATTTATTTATGGTGGAATTTAGGGGGAATAGGATAGTCGATATCTTTATGCATCATCATATTTGTGAACAGTGTATGGATGACTTCCATCTTAGTATATTCAGGTTCTCTTTTGTGTCAGATAAGGGTCTTTTAAGAGATGGAAAGGAGCACTCTTCAGATTAGATGTGTGAAATATTTTTCTGTCCACTAACCTGCATCCTATGAGGTTGAGAGTCCTAAATCTTTGTTTTCATTACTAGCTGAGGTGTCAAATACTTGAAAGTTTAATAAACTGAGGAAGGAAAATTCAGTAACATTTACATGGGTCCTGGAATTAGCCTTAAGACTGATGTTGTTCTTTGGAAATACTTAGAAAATTATTAATTCATATTTAACCTTCCCATCAAACTTTCATTCATTCAGGATATTAGTATGAGTTTTATTTTGAATGCTTGACATGTGTTTATATGTATCTAAGTTTAGTTTGTCAAAATTTGCAAGCTTACATTTACTAAAAAGCCCTCTCCCTTTTATCTTTTCTTAAAACAGTTTTATCCTATACCATATTAATCATTTCATGTTTTATTTTGTAATCATTGTATGGAGGGTAATAATATCTTAATCAGTTAGCCACTTTAATTTGAAAACTCCTGGTTTTACTAATCACTAATGATATTTTAATGCTTTCTTTTTTGTTGTTGTTGTTGTTGTGTTGTATTTTCTTTGTTGTTTGTTTATTCTTTTAACATCTTCTTAAGTCTTCATGCTTAAGTTACCTTAATGTAATTTTGGACACTATTAGGTTTTGCTTCTCTAAATTTTTAAATTCACAAATAGTATGTTGTGTTTTCTCTCTTTTTCTTTAATGTTTCTTTAATTTGCATGTATGTTTCTTTTGGTTTGAATGTGCTAAGTTGATCTTTTATTTTTTTATTTTTTGGTTCCATTATTTATGTTACCATCCATTTAAAACAGGCGACTGTGGAATCTATCATGAGGGATAAGATGCCCAAAAAGGGAGGAAGATGGTGGTTTTCCTGGCGGGGAAGAAACACCACGATCAAAGAGGTGAGTACCGAGGACACAGCAGTGTTTGGGCTGAGCAGGTTTTGGTTCTGGGTAGTGAATTTTGTCTCCATGTGCATTATCAGAGAAATAAGCACAGGCCATAATACTGAGTTTTCATAAACTAGCTCTGCCCCCTAGGAGAGCGAGCCATCCCAGAATGCCAGGGAGGTAGGAGAGGAGGCCTGCGTCTGCTGTCTGTTACCTTGGAGACGGGGGTCAAGTCCCTCCCTCCCGGAAGGTTTCTTCATCAAGGCCGGCTCCCTCCTTCCTTTCCTTTCCCCTCCTCCTTCCTTTCTTCCTTCCTTCCTTCCTTCCTTCCTTCCTTCCTTCCTTCCTTCCTTCCTTCCTGAATTGAACCCAGAGGCATTCTACCTTCCAGCTACACCCCCAGCCCGATTTTATTTCTTATTTGGAAATAGGGTCTCGTTAGGTTGATGAGAGTCTCACTACTTGCTGAGGTTGTCCTCAAACCTGCGATCCTCCTATCTCCGCCTCCCAAGTACTGAGATTACAAGCGTGCTCCACTACACCCGGCAAAAAAGGGTTTCGATATGACAATTTAATTTAAAAAACTTAGCTATCGTCTTGCGCTTGTGAGGAGAGGCCCTGGGAATCCTCGCGGGCCCGTGTGGATGGCTCCATTTTTATTTCCAAA